>OY744603.1:8443326-8472307 GCA_963556255.1 Allolobophora icterica | reverse complement strand
TCGAAAGCCTGGAGAAAGGCGGAGGGCGACGCTAACCACCTCCATTGTATCGTTAAAATTGACTAACCAATTGAACCAAAGTGTCTCCTTTCTTTTCGACTTTTGCCCCTACTTAAGATCAACGCACGTATTCGTTGCCATAACGAATATTCAGAAGTCGTTAGAAATTTTGTAAATGTTACAGCAAATAAAATTAAGTATTTATTTTTTTATATTAAATAAATTTAAATTAGATATCCAATGATACTTATAAATGCTCATTTTTTCAAGTCCCGGCAAGTCCGCTTTTGGGTGCTGCCCATCCCAAGTCTGGAAAAAAATAGTTAGACGTCAAAGACCCTGGCAGCCATAGTAGGCCCACGTCGTTAAACACTGCAAACTGTTGAATCGCTGCCACCCCTATAACAACTAAATGTCAGCGAAAGTCGAGGTTAATGGATCAAGAGGTCTTAAATTGTCGTTGGAAACAGGATTTCAATACTGATATTCATTGATGTCTGCAATATTTCTTCTTGTACTAAGACATTTTTTCCGGCGTCAGGTATAGACTGAACTAATTCAATTCTTGCAAGCGACCTTGACAACCAGAAGATGTCGCTAAATAGTAAAGACTAAGCTTACTATTCAGACAGATTCTATATATGATTTAATTGATTTTGTTGTTGATTTTTCACTTGGAATTTACAAAAAGTAGGGCCTATACATAAAGATGAGACACAGCATGATGTAGACCTACGTCAAAGGTTTTGACAGTCGCGTTTGAAGACTTCGTAATATTTAACAATATTTGGCTCTGTTTAGACGCCTTTTAATCATGATTTGCAAAAAGCATAAATTTCTCATTTTTCTTTAAGCGCCAGATTCGCTTTGACGTTATAATAGCAAAGTGGCTCAAGCGAACGTTAACGACTAAATTGCCAAACTTCAAATGACAATTATTAGACTCACTGTTTTGATACCTTTTAAAATGAGTTTTCCGACGTTAAATATTTCTCATTTCCTGTCAGTTTTTGGAAAACATTTCCGACGTTAAATATTTCTCATTTCTGTCAGTTTTTGGAAAAACATTCCGTCATTGCCCGTACTCTAGTAATGCCAATCTCAAGCATTGTGACATGAAGAGGGCATATAGCCAAAGATCACGTTGGACACTGGAACTTAATTGATATTGTATTATTTTTGCCTATTAATTAATTAAAGTTGGTGTCAACGTCTGTGGAAGCCACAAGACATTGTTAAAAACCGGGATGACGCAATTAATGTCTCTTCTTGTCTGTCGTTCTGGCAACAGTTTGGTGCCAAAGATGTTTACTAATAGTAATGGTTTTATGCAGAGTTAATTGTTATCTATAGCAGTGCTTTTATCTAGAAAGAAAGGTTCCGGAACTGAACAATTAAGGAAGGGCTAAAATCCCGGTTTGCCGGAGGAGGTTGACCATGACAGTCGCTAGGATTCAACGAATCGACAGCACAAGGTGACAAGGTGAAAATCCCGAGAAAAACGGAATTGGAGGTCTCAATAAACACTGCAAACAGTTCACAACACTGAAATTAAATTAAAATAACTAAATTATTGTTCTTCTTATTAAAAAATATATTATTTTTTAGTATCTGAAAAAGCGCTGATCTATAGTATTACAGAAGCTTGGCACCAGTCTTTGTCTGAACTTGATTAACATAACCGCGAGCTAGACAGACAGTTTATGAATTTCACTGACGACGGAAGGAAGAGGATCAAATATCTTCAAACGATGTAATTCCGGAGACGACGATTATTTCAGTAGTACTTATTAGGCCTAAGTAGGCCTACTTAGAAACATATGAAGCAACAGGATTTAATTAACTATCGTCTGAATTACGCGAAACGTAAATTTGAATTGTGCCACGTAACAAGTAATCTAGTTTATAGGGAAAGGCCAGAGGTGGTTTTGAAAGCGAAAGAAACGAAAGCACAGTTCTGTTCTTCTTAAACAATCGCAGTAGTAGACCTAATACAGAAAAGAGTACAAGAACAAATATAACTTTACGGTAGCATTTGAGCATGTAACGATCATCGCATTCTTTCCTAATGAATTAGTAAAACACCACGATTTGATTACTCAAACATAGATTTGAGTTGTGCTTTAGGCATATAGCCAAAGCCTAGACTCCAGGGAGAATTCTAGAGTCAGTTTCGAAAGCAAAAGCAAGTACGAGTATGTTTAGATAACTTCGTCTATCAAGGAATAAAGAAGAGCAGTCCCTTAAGCTAGCCCTGAGGTACCCACGGGAATAAGTGTTAGCGCTTCATTTTCTTAGCCTCGGCATATGAAGGCGTGCGGCAAGTCCTCTACCTAGCCGTCTAATCTTCTCACCGACAGTGTACTCATAGCTGAATTTGCCAGCGGCGCAGGTGAGCAGACATCCAGAATCAGTGAAGACACTGGTCAAGAGAATTCATTTTTTTTCATAGATTTAGATTAAAATCGATCTAATTGAATAATAACATGAATTATGAAGTTCGTGAAATAAAATAGATTTAATTTCTTTAAACTGAATTTATTATGTTATTTTTCAGAACATTGCCTGGTACATAGAATGGCTACCGGTAAGATGAGCGCATTGACCCAACTGAATGACATAACGCAATGCAGTATTTGTCTGACGACTTTCAATGATCCAAGAATGCTACCATGTATTCACACATTTTGTTTCCAATGCTTACAAGACATGGCAGACAAGTCAAACAAGAAATCTGGAGATGTTATACAATGTCCAGTTTGTAGGAAGGAATTCACTATTCCAAACGAAGGAATGCAAGGTGTACAGAAGAATTTCTTCATGACTAGTTTGATAGAAGTGAGAAATACATTAAATCAGTCGAAGATGGCGGATCTTCCTTGTGATATTTGCAAAGCAAACAGTGAAAGTCCTATTGGCAAAATACCTGAAGCCACGAATCGATGTTTAGTTTGTCAGGAGAACCTCTGCGACAGTTGCTGCAAGATGCACAAAACGTTTAAAATATCGAAAAATCATGAAATCTTGAAAATAGGAAGCGATGTTGGGGAAGAAGATATAGCAAAGTTATTACTCGTGAAGAATTGTGATATTCATTCTGCAAAAGTGTTAGACTACTATTGCGTTGATTGTATGAAAGTAGTCTGTGTGTCATGTTTTTTTGAAAGCCACAGAACACATGACTTCAAAGATGTAAATACAGTAGAAGAAGAATTCCGGGAAAATATTAGGAAAAGCGCCACAATGATATCAACGCTTGCTGCAGAATTGTTAGAAGAGAAAAAGAAATTTGAAGGTAAGGAAGATTTTGTCAAGAAAATAGGTGAAAGAGAGAAAGAAATTCTGCAAAGAAGTCAAGAGCTGAAGGACATGATAGACACACACGCAAACACTTTGTTGAGCTCGTTAGAAGAAATAAAGAATCGACATTTGAAAGAAATTAAAACCGAAGAAGATGAACTGGAAAGGCGTCTTACAATTCTTGAAAGCTTTACAAGATATTGTGATGAACTCAGATTAAAAGGATCAGCTATCGACGTCTGTCGAAGTAAAGATGAATTACTTCGAAGAGCAGATGAGTTAGAGGAAGACCACGAGACGTATATTATGAGCCCACGTGTTTCGTTTGATGTTAGCTTCCGGTTGACAGATTTAGACAACATGTTCAAAACAATAAATGGAAACATCATTGGAAGTCTGAAAGGTAATGCACATTTTTATTATCTTAAACGTTCGTCTAATAAAAACCTGTGCTGCATTATGTGACGTTGTTCTGGGCTTTAATATTTTGTGATTTTCAAGGTTTTTCCTTATATGAAATTTAAAGACTTTCGTAATGCATATTCTAAATTAATAATATAATTATGCTAAATTAAACTAAGTTAGACTATTGTTATTGGCAAGTGTTTAAGGGCATCACTTTTCATTCCTCTGAGATGTGCTGTTCTGTATTTGCCATCTCATAAACTCATTTTATATCTGCATCGATGTGAAGCTTATCGTGTTTGTTTTAGTCAGGTTATAACTTTTGTTAGGCTATTCTTGGATCAGATAAAAGCGTTGCTCTTAGATTGTCTGAACGGCTGTTGTGATGTCAATGGAAATACGTTCATTTTATTTGATGGTTTGCATTGTACATGTATATCCGATTTCATCATCACTGAAGTTACCTGAGACCAGCGCTATATAGCTGATGCTTGATTATTGGGCATTGCTGTGTTCAACTTTCAGCTCAGTTTATGATATTTCAAATCCATTTCGGAGCCTTCTCATAATTTAAGGAATAACTTCAGGTTCTAGTAAGCCATTTCCTTTAAACATTCTGGGTTAAGTCAATGCGTCTTAATTTGCACCATGACCCTCATTTTCAAGTTGGTATAATGCTCATGAAATGAACCATGAGGCATTGGTTGTATTATTCTATAATATATTCTAAATGCTATTTCAATTTATCTTAATTGTTTGCGATTTCTTTTCATTTTCTTCACAGAACGTAACGAATGTTTCGAAGACTTTGCTGTAGTGATTGGTGCAACTGCTGGTGATGTCTATTCATATAAAATTAATCTACATCATCAAAGTGATATTGTCTCTCCAATAGACAATGCACCCACTACCGTGAAGTCTTGTTCTGCAGCTGCCGTTTACAACAACACAATGTTTATCACAGGAATCGGGAAAGAGAATAACGAAATATGGAAATACAATTTTTCTTCTGGTTGGAACAGATGCGGAACTTTAGTTCAAGGCAGAGAATATCACTGTGCAGAATTCATAGACGAAACATTGTACATCTGTGGCGGATGGAAGCTCTTTATTGTGACGGACAGCATTGAGGCTTTTAATGCATTGACCGAAAAGAATACAATGACTGGACAGTTGAGATTCGGCTCCAGTTCTGCAGCCTGTGTTGCCTACAAAGGCTCAATCTACGTCTTCGGAGGATTTGATAAAGATATTAAAGTGTTGGACTGTGTGCAAGTATTCAACCCAGTTGAAAAGACCTGCACTCTTCTTTCGATGCATATACCTCATCCTATGTCACACGTGCGGGCTCTGTCATGGGAGACATCTGCCATATTGCTTGGCTCTGACACGTGCTTCATTTACGACTTTGACGGCAAGACTTGGAAAGAAAGAAAACAATTTAAAATAGACGCATCGAACTTTGGAATGATTCTTGAAAATGAACGAATCTTTATTATCGGCGGATTGCCATTGGGAGCTGACGCCCGTAATGATTCGCGATGTAAAATGATAGGCGACGTCAAGTACGCAAGAGCTTCAAGCATTTTGAATAATGAACCAGCGATGTGGAAAAGTCACAGTCAACTGCCTAAACCACTCGCTGTAATCGCCTATGCTAAGCTGTCTACTAAAGTAATCAACTGAACCTGAATTACTTTTTAAGAATCAATTTGCAATTCACAAAATGGACCTTGTTCTATAGTGATACGGACAAGGAACGCTGAACTCTGGATGCACTCAGCTGATTGAGTTCTACAGGCGTGCGAGAGCCCACCATTACTTGCACATATATTAGCTGTAGCCTGTTCTGAATAAAGTTTGACGTCTTTCAGGCTGACTTGAAAGGTCACCTAGAAGGCGTTATCTAATGTTTCAGTTACATTACATTACATCGGTTCAGAGAAACAGAGTGTCTCCAGTGGATTGAATTTCCCCCATTCATTCTCTCCTGTCCTTTGGCCTTTCTATATAATACTCGCACCCTGTCGCCAATGTAATCTCTAACTTGTTATAAACTAATCTTAAGTGACCTCATCTAATGAGGCCTTAGCTAGTATAATTTAATATTTTCGAATCTAACATTATCTGAACATATCTAATCCAGTCTGAACTCCATGCTTAGTCAAGCGAAGAGAACGTCTCTGAGTAGTTCTATTTTTAGTAGCGCTATAAAATAATTACAATTACACAAGTAGCGACTAGGTTTTATTATTTGAGTTGATGAATGAACGAATGAATGAATGAATGAATTACTCAATGAATACGTGAGTGAATGAATCTACGAATCATGGGGAAGATGGAAGGAAGAATGAATGAAGGAATGAATGGAGAGATAAATGAATGAATGAATGAACGGATGGATAAATATATGGATGATGGAATGAATGATTGAAGGAATGAATAGTTGAAATATTGAAAGAATGCATAAACGAGTGGATGGATAATTGTGTGAATGGCTGATTAAGTTGGTGAAAGATATGAACAGAAAAACGATTAGAGGGATGAATGAACAGATTAAAGGAAGAAGAGGGGACGGATAGATGAATGTATGAACGGATGAATGAATTTATAAACTGATTTAATGATTAATTGTAGAAGTAACGATTTACTGAACTAACGATTTAAGCAACAAATGAATATGAATTATTGAGAGAGAAAGAGATTGAGAGAAAGAGAGAGACATATATATATATATATGTCTGTCTATATATTATATATATATATGTATATATATATATATGTATATATATATATATATATATATATTAGGGTGTGTCTATAATTTGAAGTTTCAAAATTAATATCGGCCAGTTTGTTTTTGTGTTCCACCTTGAGAAACATTAACATTTGCCAAATTAGATGAAAATCAAAAGAGATTTAGAACTGGCGCAAAGCCCGGGAAAATTACCACTTAGAAAACAATGTCATACATTGTAATTCTCGAAGATCCAAACAATTTCAACACTTAAACATAAAAAATAAGGCAAAAGAAAACCAAGAACCTTCAGTTATTTGTCATTACCTAGTCCCTTTAGTGCTTTTTGGAATCTATATCGATGGTATTCAACCATTTGAAGAACAAATTGTTTCTCTTCCTCATTTCGAACCAGGGCTTCATTGAAGGACTGCATTAGAGCCACTCCTCTCTCCGCTAAATCGTTCGTCACTCGTAGGGCGGATATAATGTCTTTCGCCTCATTGAACGAATGCTCTGACTCCCATTGTTGTGGATCTCGATCAAGAAAAGCGTAATCGAATTTGAGGAGCTGGAAAAGTTTGATGGTAGAAGTGGTAAAAAAATCGGATAGCGCTTTTGTAGATGGATCATGTATGGGAGGAAGCCTCTTTGAAGGTTCGTCGGATCCCTGATTGTTGCGCATGTTATAGACCATGCGCTGTTTTTCGTCGAAGGTGACTGAATCGTCAAAAAGGCTGAGGTCAACCAAGGTCTCCGACAAATACCAAAGGTGTCGGGAAAATGCTGTTAGGGCTACCTGTGAGACTTCCTTGTCTGGGCAAGTATGGATTCCCTTCAAGAATTGAAGATCGTTCCTTGGGGCTTCAATGGGTGATGTAGCCTACAGGTGAACCAGTACTCCACGTAGGTTGTGGTCACAAAAAGTGAAACTCGAAGTAGATGATTCCACATCTTTTGAGAGTAAGATTGTCGAGATGCCCTCTGGTGTTGTTGAATGGGAAACTGCTATCTGAAAAGCCACATCTTGATTGCATAAACCGCACGTGCCATCCAACGCGCGCGTTGAAATGCCCCTGTGTACCTGAACTTTATTCTTTTCGGTTGAATTCCTCCTAGGAAAATGACTGTTAGTTCTAGTAGCTCTTCGTAATCGTCTCTGTGGTATTCAGCATTCAGTTGCTGCAGTGCGTAGGTGATAACATTCTCTCGAATTTCTTTGACTCTTGTGCTGCGTCTTTATCCTCTATTGCTGTGTGATACTTGGTCTGATCGATATGCGGCCAGAAGTCACGGAAATGACTGAAGAGTTCCAATTTTGGAGATCTTACAGAATCATGCAGTGAAAATACCTTTTCCAGAACAATTTCAGAAACATGATGTCGACAGGTAAGGTTCAAGAGGTCTTTTCCTAATTCCGTTTCCAGCTTGATGCATACGCCGCCCTTGCAACCCGTGTTACTCGCCGTGGTGTCGAAACACATGGCCACGATTCTGTCTTTATTTTTATTTATTTATTCCGGATATTTCTATAGCGCCTCTCGAAGTCAACTACTACTCAGAGGCGCTCCCGACTACAGCATTTGATACTGTGCCGGAATTTTCACGCCGAAGCGCCACGAGCAATTGCGAGTGAAGGACTTGCCCAAGGTCCGTACGCAGCGGCTAGAGTGGGATTCGAACCTGCAACCCTCCGGTCACAAGGCGCCGAACTTACCACTGAGCCACCACGCCCCAAAATCCCCAACTTCTGATCTCGGCGAAACACGCATCTGCCATGAAGGCAGCAGTCCCGGATTGGAGTTTGGGGATGGCCAATAGTTTGGTCATATCCTTACCAGATACCATTATTGGAAGACGATCAACGCACACTCGTCCAGTTTCTGTAAAATCTGGCATGATCTTGCCGTGCCAGTGGATAGTAAGGGGAACCTTCGGATCGAAAGATTCACGAATCTCGGCTGCTAGGGCTGCACGGTTATCCTTCCTTGCTCGATGGATAGCAGAAGGACTGATGATCAGCTCACCAGCTGGTGCTGCATATAGATTTGATGCAGCGAGAGCAGAGAAAATGTGAGAGGCATTCCTGCTGCTGGTGTTGGTACGATCTAGAGCTGCTGCAACATCACGGGTAACTACAGAGATTGTTCCCTTTCGCCGCTTTGGTGGTCCAGCTGACGTTGAAGGTTCTGGTTCTCTTTCTGAGCTATTTGATGACGCCTCTTCCTCAGATGATGTTGCCAACAGAGAAACCTCAGTCGCTACCGCCATGCCTGCACGATATTGTAATGGGCGAGGGAATTATCGTTGTAGTAAGATTGCTCCGATCGGAAACCACGACATTATCCGATTGGCACAAACTCATTCGGGGATCAAACACATAGGCCTACTCTTACCAAGGGAGACAGCCACTCGCGTTAAATACCATGCTATTGATGTAGCACCAGGTGTCTCCTCTAGAAAACCACAATAGCTTAATTAATTACTATAATTATGTTGAAGATCGAAAACACGAAGAACAGACATCGTAACGTCTAAAATTTTGGCCAAACCGAGACAGGTCACCGGGTTCCTAATTTCGGTCGCCTTGCGCCAGTCCTAAATGTTCAGCTATCGCGATATAATTTCGGATATGGCGTTTATACGCTAATTGGCATGATAATTCGAACTGGCCGTTAAAAGATCTTTGAGTTAAAAAAATCATGTGCATCATAAAAACACCCTATATATATATATATATATATATATATATATATATATATATATATATATATATATAGAGAGAGAGAGAGAGAGAGAGAGAGAGAGAGAGAGAGAGAGAGAGAGAGAGAGAGAGAGAGAGAGAGAGAGATAAAGAGAAATACAGGGAGGGAGGGAGGGAGGGAGGGAGGGAGGGAGGGAGGGAGGGAGAGAGGGAGGGAGGGAGAAAAACAGACAGAGGCAGCAAGAGACAGACACAATGAAGGAAATAGGGGGCATGACAGTGAGAATGAGAGCTACAGTGGATAGGCAGAGTGAGAGAAAAACAGAGACAAACTGAGAGAGACAGAAATGAACAAGTCACAGTGAGATGATTATCGTCGCCCTCCTCCTTTCTTCAGCCTATGGCATTTACAACAGTGGCGGAATTAAACATAACATAGAAGCATAAAACTTAAGAAATTGCGATTTAAAAGTGTTTAGGTGTAGCCCAATATGTTTACCATTACTGAGTGTTAACGACATCTTGTAGTTACCATAGGTGGATGAAGGCAGAGTTTAACGACATCTTATGGCAACAAAGGCCATTGACGTCGGCATAAATTATTTTGAACAGATTTCATCGTTCGTATATATATACGGCATAATACAGATAGCTTCCGGAGACCGTGAATATTTCTTGAAATGTAACGATTGAATAAATCAGTTATATATAATTTTGGCAGAAGCAATTTAAAGGTGTGTAAACGTTTCCCAGTATTATTACCATGTTATAAAGTGTTTGATGACATCTTATAACAGAAAAAGGACCATCGACGTAGAAAATAAGGAATGCATAATAATGAGGATGACAACAACAACAACAACAACAGCAGCAACAACAACAACAACAACAACAACAACAATAATAATAATAATAATAACAAGACGATTTAAATAGTGTCGTAGGTCAGCCGAAGAAAAGGGCCCTATAGGCCTACATGAGCTAAAAAAAATCAATGACAGTCATATAATAATAATTACATTAGGAGTTAATCTGTGATTTAAATGTCTCAAGAAATGGTGCATTCTACACGTGTTCGGAAAGACTGTTCCTCCCAGTGAGTCCAGCCACAGAGAAGGAACAATCGTCAAACCTCGTTGAAGACCACGTGACTTGTTGTTGATTTTTCGATGACGATCGTAGGCGACATTTCCTTCCAGTTGTCTGCTACCAGAGATATAATCCGGCATGAGGTCATTCAGTGCATTGTATGTGATCAAGCACAGTTTAGGCTATATGTGATTCGCTGAGGTTGTCGAGCAGCAGGTCATTGCTGTATGCATGAATATATGTTTGCGTGAAAGATGTATGCATAATTAGTTAACTAATTTCCAAAATCAGTTGCCAACTTTAGTTTAACTTTTTTTTAGTTGGAAAATAGTTTTAGTTTAACTAAAAAAAATAGTTTAGTGCCCATCACTGGTTATATACCGACATAATTTTTGTTATAAACCACGTTTCTTTTATGTTATGAGGTCGTTGCGTGTGCCAGTCTCAAGCTCGGAAAAGTGAGGAGGGTGACGTAAACTGGCAGTCACGATATCTCGGCAAACACTGGATCCCACAAATACTGAACTGGCGTAAATAAAGCTACGTTTAGACAACTTTATAATATAGTTTTCTAACATTATATATGTGTCACAACATTGCGCGTTTATCTTGCGCTACCACAATATTATGCAAGAATAATCCTGCCGGCAATTGTCTTAGTTTAAACATGCCTCAAAGCATAATAACGCTCTCATGTCGAAAAAATATATAAGCTCAGGGCCAGAAAGTGGTGGTGACTCTCAACATCACTCTAAAAAAGTGGTGGTGACCGAACACCACCGTCACAATACAAGTTATGCTTATTGTCACAAAATAGCCAGACTACCACTTGCACTTCGCTGCTTGATGGGGTTTACTTTTTTCATGCCTTGCTTTATAATGCCTAAATTTGCAATTCTCGCCTTTATATTCCTCACATGACCTACCTTCGCCATTCATGACCTTTCATGACCTTTCTTAACTTACTTTTTCTTGTTTAATCGTTACTATTACTTAAGAAAGTCGAAGGACTTCCTTGTTGGAGATCGCGTTGTTTCCTTTTTCTACGCTCATTGAACATTTCTGTCGCCTCTCATAAATTTGGCAGTTTAAAATAAATGCTAATTAACACTGCCGTAATATAAAACATAAAATACCTTTATTTCAGTGTCAAATTGTTCGATATGAAAAAGCCTAGGAACAAAATATTTGATTTACTTTTCAACAAGTATTACGGTTGTTATTTGACATAACGTTTAATTCGTAACAAAGGCTGGATTGCAATGCAAGACAAGTCACAGGGAAGTCTTCCGCAAGTTCTTAACATTTTTAAGGTTATGGGCGCCCGCAGAAATTTTTCCAGGGGGGCAAATATTTCTAGGGGGCAAATTTTCTATGGGGCAAAATTTTTGTAGGGGAGCAAAATGACGTTTTTTGCATACTTACCTCAATAATTAAGTGTTTTTTAGCATTAAAAATCGTCTTGGGAACGTTGGAATAATCATACAAATCCAAATATTTCATTTTTGTAAAATATTTTCAAAATCCAGGGGCAAATGCTCCCATGTCACCTCTCCGGGCGCCCATGGTTATGTTATGGGGCAAATGGGGAGGTGGATAGAGCAATGGTAGCACTCATGACCAGGAGAGCAGCAGTACTCTGTTCGATTCCCGCAAACCCCTCGGGCGGGCGCCTTACATGGCTGCCATAACTTGTGTTTAGTTAAGATATTGATAATTGTACTGTCATGTCTCAATGTAATCTTACTGCGTTTGTCGGTTTGAATTCATAAAGAAAACAAAGATTATTATGATGATTATGATGATGACGCAACGACTACGACGGTGATGACTACGATGATGATGATGATGATGATGATGTTGCTGCCGCTGCTGATGATGATGATGACGATGATGTTAACAACGTTTACAACAATTCTGCGTGTGACTAGGGCTGCGCGATGATCTAGTGGAGAGCGTGCTGATCTGTCCACTTTGCGGTCTGGGGTTCAAATCCCAGCCACTGCAGAAATATTTATTATTTTGAGATGTCTGCTCTGCTTGTGCCCCCAGCGAAATAAGATATAACCTAGTACACTGACTTACAATGCACCTTTCTGAGGTTCTAAAAGTACGCTATATTAAGTGTCTTCATAAATATATACACTGTTAGCGGGAAGTTCATATGGTGCGGGAATTACTGCCTTCACTCAGATGCTACGATGAAAATCGTTCCTGATGGTGTTCATGGGATAGTGCAGGAGCGAAACCGGGACACGATAATATTTTAGGTTGAAGTTTTAAGTCTTTCGAGTGGAAAGCTGTAGGAGAGATGGCAAGCGAGAAAGAGTTATGAGTTAAAAGAATTAACGAGTGTAACGAACAAGAGCAGGTTATCATATAATTATCTTCATCGTAGTTTCCGCTAGGTGTCGCGGATGCTTATTGTTTTGACCATCATACATACTTGGAAATGGAGGAAGCTCAGGCAGCGACTGAAGGAAATGAGAGATTTATAAAACAAGATGAAACAATTTAAAGGTGTCTAAACAGAGAGTGATGATCTTACACTAAGTTAATGAATAATAGCATTTCTATTTTCTCTCCAAACAGATCTCACAAGCATTTAGGCCAACCAGGAATTAGGTAACAAAATTGTCGTTTTTAGAGTTAAATAAAAACGCCTCTGAGCCCCACATATGCGAGACGTATTCAATGCACTGTCTGACCTTTAAGTACAGGATCCATTCTGATCTTATGAGTGGATTGGATTGGATCCATAGGCGTAAATTCTGGGGGCAGCCGGGGAACGTACTCCCCCCAATAATTGAGATGAACTGTACAACCAATGCAACAAGTGTAGAATGAATAACCAAATTCCCCCCTTAATTTTGGACAAGTTTACGCCAGTGATTGGATCTGCAGTTTAACAACATCTGATGGCATCAAAGGTCGTCGACCTTCTTACGAAACAACACTTATCGCGTATTATCAATTATTTTTATTATTCCTAACTTTAACGTCGTCTTATGACATCAAAGGCCCGTTGACGAAAATTTAAATTCAAATAAAACGAGGAACTTACAGCAGGGCATATTTTAAGCGATTTTGACAGGGACAAAGTCGGCCACGACTAGGGGGTTTGAGAGAACGTCGTAATCTCCCCTAGCGTGGTCTTGGTGAAGCCCCAGCCGACAACGCATTTTAGAGTATTTGCTGCCAAACGGAGGCACGGAGCCAGATTTAGCCATTTCATTTTACCAAATTTGCTTTCTATCATTATACATATTCCTATTTTAGTCATAGATAGAAGTTTGAAAATATGACATAATTAGTTCACGCGAAAAAATCTGTTGACATTTTTTGGTGTTTCTTCAAAATTCGCGAGGACAACTGTATACTGTGTCTTCCCACTGTTAAAGGTGGGGTCTTGTCCCCTCACCCCCCCCACCCCCATAGAGATCGCCGCCCCTGGACGGGCTGAGTGATTGAGACCCAGTGGAGGAGCTGCAGCTACAACAAACAATGATAGCTTTAACTGCAGCAAACACATCCAACTTTGTTTTCCTATTTTAGATACGCAAAGAAAAGAAGTAACATTCTAATAAATGCTTGCTCGGTGGGTGGACCCTTATAGGCCTAGAATGTAGGCCTAACTATAGGCCTACTATTAGTCAGCTTTATGTTTAATTAAGACAGAGTTCGGTCACAACAACTTCCTAGATGGTAAGACCAGGGTACTATGTATATAATTACGATATTAGATTCTTGTTCTATTTTCGAAACCTTCAAGTGACTATCTATTAATCTTTAGCACAATGACACTTCCTGGTAATATCCACCGTTAAAATCACGTCATGCATCAAACAGGCCTAGGCCTAATAATTTTACAGACAGCCCGCAGTGCCCCGCACGTTAAACGAAACAGGGAGTTTCCCAAGATACTCTTCTAAACTGTTCAGGTATCTAACACACTCAACTATAAATAAATTTAATTAACAGGCAAAGCACACATGAGCATAATTATAATTACAATTATTCAAAGTTTGTTTTCAGTATATTCAAACCATAATTACATGTATAATATTTCCTTTATTGCAACATAGTTAGTTAGTTAATTGCTGTTTAAAGACGCTGTGTTATATGATGATGATTAGCATCGCCCTCCTGCTTTATCCAGGTTTGAGACTTGCACTGTATGGAAACACGCACGCTATTACAGTAGTTGCGCGGATGCTCATTGGCAAGGTTGCATCTAACGAAGTAATGAACGTCCATTAAAATATTAAGCGCAATGACACTTTTATAGCTTTATACAAAGTAACTAAAAGGTGTCTTAACTTTCCATGTCGCAAACCGTATCGAATGTCGAACGAAATCCAAGACCGTTGAAATTTTGGTAATCCTGGGTTTTAGCGTCGGAAATTATTTCATTGAAAAGTTCTAATACAATAATACAATAAATAATCATCGTTCATCCAACTCGAGTTTCAGTTATATTTTAATCGATTATCCGGCTTCTAGTTTCTTGAACATTTTCATCAATCTTCCAACTTCTAGTTCGAATTTTACTATGAAATGTTTTCATCGCTCATACACGGGAATAATATCGGCACGAAAACGATATATTTTCGTGGTAATTCCAACTTCTAGTTTGATATTTGTTATGTAATATTTTCATCGCTCATCCGGCTGCTAGTTTCATTGATATTTTCATCAATCTTCCAACTTCTTGTTTGAGTTAAACTGTGAAATGTTTTCATCGCTCATGCAATGTAAATAATTTCCGACGCTAAACCCAGGATTACCGAAATTTTTATCTGACATTTTTATCACTTTGTGCAATATTCACGAATTTATAAACGCTTTAATTAGATGTCTTTAAACGCAAAATATAACTGGCTTATCTGCTGTCCTAATGATTATGCTGATTAACATTAGATTAAATCACGTAATCTTGAATAACTTTAGATGGATCGTCAGCGCGAAATAATTGTTTGACCTCTTTTTTGACCAGATCAGTTCAAAACTCTTTTTTTACCAGATCAGTTCTAAAGTGTCCCCACCTGTCAAACAAGATCGCCGCCAGTGAATACAATTAGCAACTAAAATAAAAAATTGCTAGCGATTAATACGATAATTATTAATTAGCGATCGCCGCTCTCCATCTAGTGATTATTCCGGCGAGATGTTATATATCGCCACCTGCCGAATAGAATAAAACTAAGCTTCCATTGTTGACGTGACTGTTATAAAATTAATGTACCTGTGGACAACAGGACGTTTCGGATAGGGGTTCGAAGGGCGCGTGGCAGTCATGGCAACACGTGTATGTTCGGCCAATTGAACCGAATTGCTTGGTACCGAATGGTGCATGGAATAATCGCGGAATTCGGGGCTCTTATAGGCCTACCTGTAAAATTTGAAAAGTATGTCGACGAGAACAAAACGGTTCATTACCCGTTCAGCCAATTAGATGTACAGATAGATTAACGAGTGCATGAAAATGTGAATGAACAGGTAGGTGAATTTGCATGGGTGAACGTCGATGAACGATCATGAACAGGTGGTTGGACACAAATGAGTGAAAGCAAATGTAGTCATGCGTGTATATATTATGCAGAGATAGCTAGTCATTTTATTTTAGTAGATTGTTAGCAACTACAAGTCAAATTTAACAATACACGAGAATTCCAGGATATCGAGAAAGTTGACTTAATATTTTAGTTTACTGACAAAAAGAAGATTTAATCGAAACCATAAGACCGGTGTAAAGACTTCAGGCTACCCCCCACCCCAATTTCAAGTTACCCACGGTAATCTGAAATCGATTTCACATTACCCCCGGGTGTAGCCTGAACGCGATTTCAAGATACCCCTGCGCTGTTCACATTACCCCTGTCTGATTTAGCTGAAATGATAAATTCTTATGCTTACAAGCCATGATATGTTTGGTGAATAAAACACGTGAAACATACAAGATTGAAGACTATTTTTTTTAAATGTCACAGAAATATTAATTGTATTAAAATCACTCATACACTAGTTCAAAGTGCCTGACATATTACATACAACCATAAGATATACAAAGATTCAACATAGTTGATGTAATTATGGTGATCTACAGAGACAAATACCTTGTACATCGATCATGATCATGTACTAGAGTAGAGGAGTAATGAGAGTTTAATGATAAATGTTGACAATTATTATTATGAGATAGTCGAAGAACGGGCCCATTACTTTGAGGGGGTAATCTGAAATCGATTTCAAGTTTTCCCGGGGGTAACTTGAAATCGATTTAAGATTACCCCCGAAATGGGGGGTAATCTGAAATCGCTACACCGGCACTGCTATCTCTGCATATACACGTATGACTAGGCTAGCTAGCTAGCTAGATTGATAGATAGAAGATAGATGGAAAGATAGATGATAGATAGATAGATAGATAGATAGATAGATAGATAGATAGATAGATAGATAGATAGACAGATAGATAGATAGATAGATAGATAGATGGATAGGTAGGTAGGTAGGTGGGTAGGTAGGTTTGTAGGTAGGTAGGTAGGTAAGTAGAGGTAGATCGGTAGGTATACAGGCAGATAAATAGATAGATAGATAAATAGATAGAGATAGATAGATAGATAGGTAGGTAGGTAGGTAGGTAGGTAGGTAGATAGATAGATAGATAGATAGATAGATAGATAGATAGACAGATAGATAGATAGATAGATAGATAGATAGATAGATAGATAGATAGATGGATAGGTAGGTAGGTAGGTAGGTAGGTAGGTGGGTAGGTAGGTTTGTAGGTAGGTAGGTAGGTAAGTAGAGGTAGATCGGTAGGTATACAGGCAGATAAGTAGATAGATAGATAAATAGATAGAGATAGATAGATAGGTAGGTAGGTAGGTAGGTAGGTAGGTAGGTAGGTAGGTAGGTAGATAGATAGATAGATAGATAGATAGATAGATAGATAGATAGATAGATAGATAGATAGATAGATAGATAGATAGATAGATAGATAGATAGATAGATGATAGGTAGGTAGGTAGGTAGATTAATTGATTGATTGATTGATTGACAGTTGAGTAGGTATAGGTATGTAGGTAGGTAGGCAGATAGATAGACAGATAGACAGGCATATAAATAGATAGAAAGACAAAGAGATAGATAGAAAGACAGACAAACAGACATAAGCATAAAAAACACATAAGCATAAAATTATATCTACATCTAGTTAGTATTTACATGCATCTACGTATCTGCAGTTATAATAATAGCATGTGAATATCACTGGACATAATGACGGCCGTTACAAGGGAAACAAGATGGCGCCGACCATAACGTGACTGTCCCTTGAATAGCAGACGATGGATGGCTCCTGTCGTAAATTCTGACGAGGGATATTGCAAACGTTTGAAAGCTCTTTTCTCTTCGGTTCGACCAGACATTTTGTGTCACGCGCTGTTCATGTTGCGGTTTTTAATGACACATTTACTGGATTATACGAGAGAAAATGAAATACGCACTCACACTGTCAATCATATCCGAGCATTGAAAGTGTGACGTACATCAGCCGCACTTGGTTGACCTTCTCTCGTCAACGGTCGTTTGGATGGGTTGATTGACAGGTCGGTTCTTTTATGACAGCATTCGTGTTTCGTTTGCAGATGACGTTTGATGAGCCGAGTACAAGTTTTATTTTGGTTCATTTGGTTTATTATGGCTCAGTCGGGTTTATGGTAGTCCGTTCTGGTTTATTTTTGTACGTTCGGGTTTATTAAGGTTCGATAAAGGTTATTAAGATTCGATCGGGGAAATTGTGGTTCTTTTGGTGTATTAAGGTTCGATCGTGGTTATTAGTGTTCATTCTGGTTTACTATGGTTCATTTTGGTTTATTCGATTCTATTATGCTTTGTTTTGGGTTTTTTATTTATTTTTTGTTTACTGTAGTCAGTTTAGGGATTAATAGTACTCATGGTTATTATTTAAATAGAATTGTAAATAATACCCATAGGAAACTATTTGGATACTATTTAATAATATTGTAGTACATAGCTGTGGACAATTGCAAATATCACATAACTATTTAAAAGCTATAGGTCTATAGCAATAATCGGTTTCAGTAGCAGAACATTTTTTAAGCTTTCAATTTTCTGCTGTTTTAACATTCAGTTTGCAGTTCTGGTTAACTTTAAGTAAGAACAATGGTTGGAGTTTCATAAGGTTGAGCTAATAATTAATATATGGACAAGAGTTAAATAACTTGGAGTTAATAATAAGTAAGTAATAACAGAAGTAAATTGAAATTTATTCTCTTCATACTCTTGACTTACTATTTACTTTGTAATAAATAGTAGGCCTAAATAGGCACATTCAATTTAAATACTATTTCAATAAGTCCTTTTACATAACTGTTTTTGAATAGTGACATAAATAGTAGTGAACTATTTAATTATTATTTAAATAGTATTTACTATTTAAGTAGAATCGAACACTGACTGCAGTTCAATCTGGTTCTTTTCGGCTTTCAAGTGGCTTGTTATGGTTGAATCGGTTTGTTTAGTTTGTAAAGTAGCGTAGTGTACGACATAAATTAGCATCACTCAAATGAAGACCAGATTATTTACCGAAGCTAAATCAAATTAGGAAACGGTTGGTTGTGGCTAATTATAATTTTTATGGTTCCTCGTGATTTA
Organism: Allolobophora icterica; assembly: GCA_963556255.1. Lineage (NCBI taxonomy): Eukaryota > Metazoa > Annelida > Clitellata > Crassiclitellata > Lumbricidae > Allolobophora > Allolobophora icterica. The sequence goes on along the minus strand of OY744603.1, from coordinate 8,453,390 downwards.
TTCTGATTTTCGTGATTTACTTTGTTTTATTTTGGTTTATCTGATTTTCTGTGATATATCATGTTTCACAATTCTAATGTACACCTATTCTGGTTTATTGTGGTTTACTTAGGCATGAGTCTTCAAAGATATTCATTCACGTGTTCACTTTAAAATGAGCACAAATGCCTTTGACTGTGACAGCCACGACAGGTGTCTAAAACGGCGCTTTCAAATCCGGTACATGTTTATGTAAGATACAACGATTCATAAAGCTACCGGCAAACAGTTTAGAATAAAGAATCAAAGAATCGGGTACATGAAAGCCTTTCATTAAAAGGACTCGAAGCTATTTACTTTGAGACTGTCATGCATCCATGCTATTAGATATATTTAATATTATCGTGATGTCATTTTGGGACTATCGTGTTCCAATACCGCTGATATTACGATACAATTAAGGCCCCTATAATGATAGCGTTTTGATATTATGATACTATCTGTGGTTTTGTATCATAACAACTGCACTATGGACCCTATTAGATCAGGTTAGATTAGATTTGTAACCGTTGGAGTGCTTTTAACTAGGAGACCCTAGTAACGAGGATTTTTAAAGAGGGATTTTCCCCAACGGAAAATATCAAGTGAGCGATTTAAGTTCGAAGAATTAATAACTCAACGAAAGATGTCACTCTTATTACTTGACAGAGTTTGAACTAAGTGGGTTAACTGCTGCCGTTCTTAAGCCTAATTATATATGCACAAGAGCTACTGAGTAGAATAAACGCTTGCACATATGCTCATAAATTTTTCATGCATCTGTATGCATACACTCGTTTTATACTCGCATATCTAAACAATTCCTAGGTTCACATAATTGACTGTTCTGTTTAACGATGCTGTGATTAACGTCGCCCTCCACCTTTATGGACACTTTGGACTAGCACTGCAAAACAACAAGTGACTGAATAGTTTCCATTGTTTAATGCCATCTTGTGGCTTTCAGAGCCGTTGACATTGAAGTGTACAGGTTAATTCCAAGGTTAACGGATAGAAATTTATATATAACATTTATGAGAAACGATTTAAAGGTGCTTAAACCCAACTACACTTTGGACTGGCACTTTGGAAGTTTGGACTTGCCCAACGTTATTAACACATTATTGTTAAGAGACAAACAAAATGTAACGTTAGCGATAGGTTAGTTGTTGTTTAATGTCATAACAATGATTAGCGTCACCCTCCTGTTTTATCCAGGCTACGGGGTGGCACTGATAGAGTATGCGCTGTGATGGAGTCGAGTCAGCGATAGTAGAAATTGCCAGTGTTAAGCGACATCTTGAGACTGTCGTTGAAGTCGACCTTATATTTAAAGCCTGAATGCCCAATTAAAGGTGTCTAAAAAGACCCTAACATGTAAATTATCTTTGCGTCAACCTGACATTCTCAGCAATCACTCTGCGAATTTTAGTTAGTGAATGAAAACTGATGATTTGATTGGTTAGTTTCTGTTTAACGACGATGTGTCATAACAAAAATGATTAACGTCGCCCTCCTCCTTTCTTCAGGCCTGGAACTGGCACTATCACAGGTATGGTAGTGACGGAGTTTAAACTGACGATTTAGCTTTGGAAGTGTTTACACACCTTTAATTGCCTTTACTTGACTTTATATAAGAGTCATCAGTCGGAGGCTTACAACGTGTATTAGACTATTATTTCAACTGAATAGGGGCCTATGGATACAATTCTACAGATAGAAGTGAGCAGTAAAACATGTTAGGGCTCGTCTGGGGCGGTGTTCTTATACTCACTGTTTTAGATAACGCTAGACAATTGTGGTTGATAGGCTGGTTTTTTCGTCTTGTTGATGCTACCAATAACAACGGACATGCAACTTACGAACTGCTCCACTGGTTGTAATGATTGACTGTAACTAGGGCGACTCTACTAGCGGCACTCCCATTGTCACTGCATGTAACATGTACTTGTTATTTTCCTGTCTAGATATGCTTACGCTGAGCAATAAAAGCATTGTTTGCTTGCTTGATTGATATTATAATACAATTATGACAGTGTTTGTTTTGATTTTATGAGACCGTTATGTTAATGTTTAATATTATGATGCCAATATTACACAATGTTGACAACTGAGCCCTTGTACATGTTAGGCTACTCGCTTGTTTACGTTGCATGGCTTTCAATTTTACTCCGTTAATTGTTTACGTTAGGCTTTTTTAATTTCAGACTTAATTTCAGACATGAATTGTTTTATTATGACACTTAAAATGCTAACTCTTCTTAGTGGAATGTCTCACAGGACTGGCTTTTTGGATATTAACCTGACTACGGCTTGGTTTCGGTGTGCCATCGCTTGATGCCTTGTGCATTAAACACCAGTGTGATATAAGCTACTAACCGTAATCGTGATAAAGAAATTGTTCTCGAACGCTACTTAAAAAGCTAGGCGCAGAGCTTCAGCTTATTCACGAGCGCTGCTTCGTGTCAAAGGGGTTGGCCAGAGGTTGTCGTCTTTCTGACATCCAGACTCGGAACTTCACTTTGCATCTTTGGACAGCCCCTTTGACTTGACGCAGCGCTCGTGAATAAGCTGGTGCTCTGCACTTGGCCTTAGAGTAGCGCTTTATAAATTTTTGAGTTTACGATTACTAATATATAATTTAAACGCCAAACATTTCGTCCTATCATCTTGAAAAAACATCACACGTGGCAGGTTTTGAAGCGTGTGGGACTTTAACCCTGTTGGCGAAGGGTTTATTTCATAAAACAAGTCCAGTCAACATCCTATATAACTGACCAGGTATACATATAGAGTGCAAACGGTAATTAATCAAATCGTTGAGGCGGCTGTCGGTCGGTCATACCTTTGATCAGCGAGTTTAGCTGTCATCAAAGGTGCCTATAACAGGTATTACTACAGAAAAACAGGTCTTAGTACAAATCGCCAAAGAAAACAAAGGTCTTGTGTACGTATACACGCCTCAGGTAAATATCTTAGGACATTTTACAGGTTTATTACAAGCCCTCGTCGCCGTGATATACCAGACATCAAAGCCTTGTTAATGGCGGTTGAAGAATCCTTTCGAAAGAAATGCAAACAATGCAACAGCAGAACTGCGAAAGACATGAAGGATTTATACGCTTGTTGCCTGACTGTTAAGGTTCAGTGGAAGACATAATGGACGTCATTTCAACGTATGTTTTGGTAGGACATCTTTTAGTGTCTTATAATAATTCTGTTTTCTATTCTCATGTGACAGGACGTTAACCCAAAACCTATCGACTTTCTCACTGATCATAAAATCCAGGGTATACTAGTAACCGTGTGTTGAATAGTAATTGTGTGAATATCATTGTTTGTGTTGTTTAAAGGAGGACACGGTGCTGTAGCCTGTATGTTCTGTGCCCTGTAACCGGAAGGTCGCAGGTTCGAATCTACCTTAAGCCGCTGCATAGCGACCCAGCGCCATCGATGTTCTGTCGTACGGTCGCGTGCACTTCTGAACTTTGTAAGGAGGGCAATATCAAAATACAATTGTATTGTATTGTATCATCAGTAGGCCTAATATTTGCCTTTTAACAGCGCCAACAATGGTTTCCACCCTAGCACCATGCTTTCTCCTCGGGGTGACCTCCCGGATTCTGACCTGGCATCAAAGCAGACCAAACAACCTGGCTTACGGATCTTCTGGATACTGTCCTGATTACAGCTTGGTTTTGGTGTGCCATCGGTTGATACCTTGTGCATTAGACACCGGCGCAATAGAAGTTACTAATTACAATTACTCCTGACTTGAATTGATATAGCCAAGGGAAGAAAGCTGGTCTACGTGACGTGGCTTTTGCGTCGTGCTGAGAAATTTCAGAGATATATATTACCAAACATTATCATGCAGTGTATGTATGTACGTATTCATGGGCGCGTGTGTGTGTGTGTGTGTGTGTGTGTGTGTGTGTGTGTGTGTGTGTGTGTGTGTGTGTGTGTGTGTGTGTGTGTGTGTGTGTGTGTGTGTGTGTGTGTGTGTGTGTGTGTGTGTGTGTGTGTGTGTGTGTGTGTGTGTGTGTGTGTGTGTGTGTGTGTGTGTGTGTGTGTGTGTGTGTGTGTGTGTGTGTGTGTGTGTGTGTGTGTGTGTGTGTGTGTGTGTGTGTGTGTGTGTGTGTGTGTGTGTGTGTGTGTGTGTGTGTGTGTGTGTGTGTGTGTGTGTGTGTGTGTGTGTGTGTGTGTGTGTGTGTGTGTGTGTGTGTGTGTGTGTGTGTGTGTGTGTGTGTGTGTGTGTGTGTGTGTGTGTGTGTGTGTGTGTGTGTGTGTGTGTGTGTGTGTGTGTGTGTGTGTGTGTGTGTGTGTGTGTGTGTGTGTGTGTGTGTGTGTGTGTGTGTGTGTGTGTGTGTGTGTGTGTGTGTGTGTGTGTGTGTGTGTGTGTGTGTGTGTGTGTGTGTGTGTGTGTGTGTGTGTGTGTGTGTGTGTGTGTGTGTGTGTGTGTGTGTGTGTGTGTGTGTGTGTGTGTGTGTGTGTGTGTGTGTGTGTGTGTGTGTGTGTGTGTGTGTGTGTGTGTGTGTGTGTGTGTACTGTCATATCGCGGGGCAGGTGTGAGCATAGGGTGATGTCACACATGTCTAACTCGTACTTTCTGAAAAGGCTTGACACTATCTCACAGGCTGACTGTCACTCAGTGCAAGTGACGTATTCATAAAATCTTAGGCCTATTTAGACCGAAACGACATTATTACTAGTAGGCCCATGTATACGCGGAAAAACACTATAATTAGTCCCGTCGACTTAGGCAATTTATTGCCTGTGTTTAGGCCTGTGTACAGTCAAAGTGCACCGAAATTAATCGTTACTAATAAATGTCTGAGAAGGCCTTATAAATCTTGCCTCCATATTTGCTCGCGGACGTATTTTCAGGCCTAACAGTCTACAGTAGACCTGGCCTACATAGAACAGGATTAGTAGATAGAATTAATCAAAAGACTGATAATGAGTTTCGGTGTAAGACTGGTTATGTAAGCTTGTGCATCTCTTTAGGCTTCTCGTTGATTTTGCCGTATTTGTAGTTTATAATAATTATATTCTTTATTATTTCAAATCGACAGACGCAGTAAGATTACATTGAAACATGAAAGTACAATCAATATCTTAATTAAACACACTGTTTGGCAGCCATGCAAGGCGCCGCCCTAAAGGGGGTTACGGGAGTCGATCCGCGTACCTTAAGCTCTCTTGGCCCCTCTACTCTATCCCCCTCCCCACTTTCATTTATAAAAATTAGCACTTTCGTAATATTTCTATCATTATTATTATTATTATCGTAATCACTATTATTAGGCTACTATTATTACTATTATCATTATTATAGTTGTTGTTATTATTATTATTATTATTATTATTATTATTATTATTATTATTATTATTATTATTATTATTATTATTATTATTATTATTATTATTATTATGATTATTATTATTATGATCATCATCATCATCATCATCATCATCATCATCATCATCATCATCATCATCATCATCATCATCATCATCATCATCATCATCATCATCATCATCGTCATCATCATCGTCATCATCATCGCACTCAACATCATCTAATGATGATAATGAGTAGAATGATGATGGCGATGATATTGATCATCATCTGTATCATCGTCATCAGCCTCACTGGGCCTCACCAATCACAGAGGCTCTCCAGTGATGACTCTTTTTAATTACCTCAGTACAGTTTGCTGTTGATTAACTTTTTCTTCTAAATGACTTCAGCATGAGTTAGGCGGCAACCTTTCTGAGGTACTTGAAAACTCTGTATTCAGTATATGCAGAGATTCATTCGTAGCCAACTCCCATATAACGAGTGCACTGACCCACACTGTCCGTGGAAAGATATATAAGACGGCGAGGGAGAGGCTCCCATATGCCGAGGCTAAGAAAACGAAGTCGCTAACACTTCATACCATATGGCTGCCTCAGGGCCAGCTTAATGGGCTTATTCTCTTCTTCATAAATAATAATTATTTCACAATATCTTTTGCACGTATCTAAACGTTTATGAAGTGCATTTGTGGAACTCCTAAAAAGCGCTAAGAATATGACCGTCGAAGAGGTTTGAACATGCGCGTCTTAACATAGCTAGAGCAAGTTACTTGAGTTCAAGGGTCAGCTCGAATGTCAACGGAAAGATTGGTCCTAAGGGATTGACCGACGCACTAGAGTGCACGGCGCACTCGTGTTGACGTAGGCCTACGGCAGCGAGGGACCAGAAGATCTCCAAGGCAGTTGAAGGAAGTGATCGGGGACTTGACTGAGCTGAAACGGGCACAAACAGCTCTCGTAATCACCTATCGTCGCTCTTAGAACACACTATTCGTTAAATTCGTTGCTGTTTTCATTCAATTCTCCGCATCACTCATTTTACTGTGAACTGCTTTGCTTACTTGGTGTAATATTTCAGTTCTCAAGGACCAGAGATGGCAATTTTCCATGGGAAAAAGTATTTTTGTCAGGACGGTTGAAAACCCCGGTTAACCGGCAAAAACCCTGGCAACAGCTTGCAGACTGCAGTTATTGGGACCATGACAATTTTTTTAAATAACAAAGATTAACAAAACTACGGTGCATTTTACGTTGCTTTCTAAATATGCTAATCATGTTCTAACAGTTATCAATTTCTCAAAGTGTCAGTCAGCCAGTGTCAGCATCAATTTCAGCATATGTTGCGCCTCTGAATAGTTTATTCTGTGAGAGGCGCCTTGTAAACTACTAGATACGATACAAGGCGCTGTTGATAATAGTGAGACTGCCCACTGTGCCCAGTTCATCACCGAGTAATTTCAATGTTCCATATTCAGTGTCCAATGCATGAGGACTGCGAAGCATCCGGTAACAGAACACAGGCTTCGTTGCTGTTTCATTGTCCAGGCGATTTCTAATTTCTAATTTCTAATGTTCAAAGTTAGAACATTATGTGCTCAGTAGATACAGAACTTGCTGGGGCTGACAGTGTGCGAAAACTGAACACAGATGTCCAACTTTGTGTCTTTCAGTACTCCTTTCCACCACAGCAGTGAAGATATATACACATGTGGCTTGGTCACGGTTAAATACTAACTTAATTATTTAGACAAGTAATAACAGTAACAAGAATATTTATTATATCATTATGTGGCAGAAAGTATTTTGCCGGCAAAAATTATATTTTCCAAACCCCTTACACATGGTAAGACCCTTTTTTCACCGGTTGACAAAAACTTGCTAACTCTGTTGAGGACATTTTACACCATGTCGTCTGGGGTCTAGTTTTCTATTTGAGTGGCGTTATTTAAATGGTCAGTCACTATTAGAATTGCAATCTCGTCAATCCACAATACTCTCCTATCAATCGCTCTATTGTCTAGACACCGTATGAAAGTAACGCCGCTCATGTTTTTCGTTCTACTGTGTCTAGTTACTTACTTATTCACTTACATACTGACCTACCTACGTACTTACTTACAAACTAGCCCACCTACCTACCAACCTCCTCACTTACTTACTTGGTTACTTACTTACCTACTCATATTTATATAAATTATGGCTACATAGTAATTATTTTCGCAGTAACTTTCGTAATCACCTACTACTACTACTACAGCTCCTAGAACCCTACAATTGATCAATCCAGCTACTGTTTTCACTACTCCGAACCACGCGAATCCATAACAGATATCGTTGCGATTGCCTCTCTACTCTAGGCACGGTTTACCAGGAACCCCGTCCTTCGCTGGTGTCCCCCTCCCTCTACACACGGCGCTTTTCCTGTTGTCAGCGAATAACATGATGGCTGACTCAGTCGGTCAACATGCAACGCCTCCTGGCGGCTTCTCCGGCCAATTCGCTCGAATCGGCGGCGCTTACTTTGAAGCCCGGTCGCCGGCTATCGTAAAATTGTCGCTGCCGTCAAGCCCTTGTCTATTGGCTACGGTGGCTCCGAGGGGACATACAGGGACTATGGGGTCTCGTCCGTGACAACTGTGCAAGCAAGTAACCGTAGTGCTAAGTAAGTAACAGTAGGTTGTTGCTGCTGTAAAGCCCGCGTCTATTAGCTACGGTGGCTCTGGAACATACCTCGTCGATTTGAATTACATGAACTAAGCAGGGAGTTGTAAAATAATCGCTGTCATGAATAACGTGAATTGCGGATAACGAGAGAACCTACAGGTATGATTCGCGGAGATATAAAAATGAGAGTTCGTCAGTTAAAAGTGAGCGTCTACTTCTTCTTCTTCTTCTTTTCATACTCCAACTCCTCCCACTCCTTCTCCTCCTCTTCCTCCTTCTCGTTCTCGTTCTCCTCTTCTCCTCATTTTCCTTTCCCTCTCCTCCTTTCCTATCCATCTCCTTCATCTTACCATTCTTACAAATATACTGTTTTAATAATTTCGGAATAATATCCGCCACAAGCCACCGTAGACTGTCCGCACAAAATAGACTCGGCTGACCCGACCCGTTCTGTAGATGACACGACCGCATTATTTATGACGTGGGCCGTCGTATCCTTTTATCGCAGGGCGCCTATTAATGAATTACGGGCACCTGTTCGGCCCAAGTGTCGTAAATTTTTTGCTGTATAAACAATCACTTGGCTGGTCAGCGCCTATAAAGCAACCGTTGCGTCCACACCATTCGTTTCTCTTCGTTTTGCAAGCGTCCGTGAGTTACATTGCTATTGCTGAAGCGTTACAGAGCTTCGACGTTACTGTGTTCTGAGTTACAGTGGAAAGACATTGAAGTGTTGGTGTGTTGCGGCGTTACAGCTGTCGTTACAACGCGGACGTTACCGAACTAATGCGCTACGGAATTACAGCGTTACACGAGTACAGATTTACGGCTATGAACTTTACTGTGGTATAACTCGATCAGTTACTAGACGACCCACTGTATAGTGGTTGAGTGCGTTACAGACTGCTACAGGGAGTTACAGAGTGTTACAGGGCGTTACAGAGTGTTACTGAAGAGGATTCTGAACAGTATCTCAGAGAGCAATGTCGGTTTTGACGCAAGCAGCGGTGGGTCACGTGACCTCGACGACATCTACCGGAAAATATCTCAATCCAGAAATGATCGATTTAAACGAGGTAGGTTCTCCGTCTCTGTGCATATCCACAACTGTATCTTTCCATGTCACTGTCTGTGCCATTGTCTGTATTTGTAAAGGTCCCATGTCGCCGAGTGGAACTTATACTATTCAATACAGTGCTTTGCAATACAATAGAACACAACACAATAGAACTGTATTTGATACAATACAACACAACTGTATTTGATACAATACACTAAAACTGCATTTAATCAATATTGCCCTGAGTTTCCCTACTTCCAAAGCTCAGAAGTGCATACATGACCATACGACAGAACATCGATGGCGCTGAGCAACTGTGAGTGAAGAACTTGCTCAAGGTCCCTACACAGTGACCGCCTGAGCGGAGATTCTAACCCGTAATCTCCGCATTACAGGTCAAGCGCTCTATCCATTCGGCTACTGTGCAGCGGAGGTGCTCATTTCCTTTTTGTAATTTGCATTAAAAGAAATAAGATTCTCACATTAAATCTGTTACGAAAAGCAGTTTAATCAATTGTGTCTGTATGTCTCTGTGTGCTTCTTTGTCTGACTGACTCGATGTGTCTGTCTGTCTGCCTATGTTTGCTTTTGTTTACGCATGTGTGCGTGTTTGTGTGCTTCCTGTCTTCTCCTTCCAATCTGTCTGTCTTTGTGTCTGTCTGTTTCTGTTTCTGTGTCTATCTCTATTTCTCTCTTTTAATATTTCATTGTCTCGTGCTCTTTTGTCTGTACATCAATGATATAGCGCCATCATCAATCACTGTCATCGTCTGTCTTCCTCTATCATCCTCCCCTCTTCCTCCTTGCTCTTCCTCTTTTAACTTTTTTCTATTAATTATTCTCCTCCTTTTCCTTTTCCTCCTCCTCTTCACCTTACTCTTTCTCCTCTTCCTTATTCTCCTTCCCTCCTCCCTTACCTCTTACTGTTCTTCTCTCTCCTCCTCATTAACCTCATCCT
>OY744603.1:8433328-8443126 GCA_963556255.1 Allolobophora icterica | reverse complement strand
CATCCTTTCCCTTCTCCTTCTCTCTTCCTCCCAGTCACTCTCCTCCTCCCGTTCCTTTGATTTGTCAAGAGAAGGTCCGGCCACAAAAACGACAACGCCAACGACCATTAATAACGGTGATAATCACAATAACAACGACAGCCGCACCGCCATCTATCGGCGCTCAGTGCGGTTTTTACGGCGATGACGTCGACGCTTTCAAAGCGCCGCTTTATTTACAACGATCCAATTAAAATACTACACAATGACCTCGATACCATACATAAATGTATGTTTGTGTGCGTGCTTGTAATTGTGTGTCTATATGTCTTCGTATGTGTGATCGGATTAATGTGTGCAGATGCGTAAAACTGACAGACTTTAAATCAGGCAGGCAGGCAGGCAGGCAGGCAGGCAGGCAGGCAGGCAGGCAGGCAGGCAGGCAGGCAGGCAGGCAGGCAGGCAGGCAGGCAGGCAGGCAGGCAGGCAGGCAGGCAGGCAGATGATCTGTATAAATGTTTAATTACATTGCATTACAGACAGAGAGGCAGAGACACATATGACATTCGGACAGACACACGGACACGCACATACGCAGACACAACGACAGACAGATAATAGAACCTAGACATATACACAAGGAGATGTTCAGACAGACGCACGCATAGACCCACATAGACACACATACGCGCACATCCACAGACAGATATACACATAGAGCAACGGAGGCGCACATACAGACAGGGGTACATCCAGACGAACATGAAGTAGACACACAAGGCGGCGCATGCTAAAGTGCACAGAGGCAAAGTGACAAACACTGGTAAACACACACACATACAGAGGCAGACAGAGAGACGAACGAAGGGTCTCGTGGTGACGTGTTATGGTATCGTAAATAGAGTGGACTGTGGCGGATTTCAAGCGAATTACTGGAATGCACCGGAAACCCCTTTTATCGCTCAGTCGGTCAACATGGCCGCCACTCAATAAAGAAGTTTATGACGGACGCAGCACTTGACGGAATACAACGACGACAACCATCGACAACAACAGGTCGACCCCAACGACCCAACCCTCACCCCCACTGGGGGGGGGGGCCTCAGCCGCTGACACCGTCTCATAGCCACATATATACTTAGATAATTAGATATACAACATACATATTATATATATGTTCAATCACAATTAGAATATATGTATATATATATATATATATACAGTATACTCTGCCATCATACCAATATGGAGTCCATATATGACCCATATATTCATATTGCACCCATATGGAGCCTGTATGATGTCCATCTAATACCCATGAATATACTAGCAGGATGTGTGTGTGTGTGTGTGTGTGTGTTTGTGTGTGTGTTTGTGTGTGTGTGTGTGTGTGACAGACAGACAGACAGACAGACAGACAGACAGACAGACAGACAGGTTTGTCGCATAGAAGCGGCGCTATATAAATGTTCATTTACAATAATATACAACATAGGAAGAGATGAATAGTTAACCTGGAATAACGTGCGAGGAACTTTTCTCTTTCTGTAGATCTATTCCAAACGAACGCCTTTGGATCTTCTCATCGAAACCTGTAACAACATCGGAAAGGACGCTGGTTCACAGCAAACGAGCGTAAAACAAAAACGACCGAGAACCAGTCTTCGAGGTCAGAACGATCACTGGCACCAGTCTCTTTCGACAAAGCAGCAGGGCACCAGGCCTAGCCACGTCGACAGCGGAATCGCAGTCGTCCCAGACTGGTACCCCGCTTTCCGCGACAGCAAGGGAACCAGATCACGTGGAGACGAAGAAGCGGTTCGTCGAATTCAGTCGACAGGCGGAGACACCGTTGACCAAGACGGACCAGAGGATCTTCGACTTTGGTGCAATCGCCAGTCGCCAGATGGCTCCAGTATGTTGAATTCACCAGAGGGCAGCAGTCGAAAGAGTCCATCCGGGTATTCACTGTCCTCCCTCTCACCTTCCTCTCATCCGTCCCCCACTGAACCAGACAGAACGCCCTACCCTAGATTTTCTCACGACCACGAGGAAGAGAAACGTCCCCTTGTGCAGAGCCCCCTAGAGAAAAGTCTTCGTGAAAGAGATGGTATTCCCTTAAACCCTCCGCAAGGTCTCGATTCTGGGTTCCTGCTTCACCAGTACCTCGAACTACAGTCGATGGTACAGCTTGCACTCTTACAGGAGCGAGCCAACCAAGTTCGTCGCTTGACCTTAGAGAAGCCTTTGAGAGCGTTTACCAGTCCAGTTCTGACCGCCGCAGAGCTGTCGCATGAATCTCCCACCATCTTCGGCCTGCCCGACATCTCAGCCTGTCACCCACTGCTCTCTAAGTTCCAGCAAGAAGAAATCCTTCGAAGTCTCTCTTCAGGAGTGGCCCTCGATGGTCTACTCCCACTTGGTCTTTCGTACCTAGGCGAAGCCCCGCCCTTTCGAGGTCCGTTGCCTCTTCCTCCCTTTTACCACCAGCACCTCGCGACCAAAGCCGGTCTGATGACGGACAGTTTCCTGCCTGGTATGTTCCAGTTGAGACCGGAAGAAATGATTTTCGGAAACAACCCCCTGCTCTTCGCGAAGCACCTCGAGCTTCTCAGTCACCTCTCCGATTCACCCCTGTCTCGTCCGTTGCCACCCTATGATGCCTCCCCAATCAACCGAGGTGATACCCCAGATTGCTACGTGGAATCCTCTGAGCGGTTCTCCCCAGAGAAACCCCGGGTAATACAATCCCAGAGTCGGAAGCACAGTCCAAGGTCCCCAGGGGCGAGATCCGTCCAGCGACATCACCCTTACGGAAGATCTGAGTCACCATCTATCCGCAGTCCAGTTTCGTCGAAGTCGACGCCATCTTTCAGCCGACATTCGGCCTTTCGAGAACCCGTTCTTCTTTCTGAAGCTTTGTAACTCTGAATCTGAATATAGGTCGAGTCTCAGACTATAAATAATTTCGTATTTCGATCTCATGAAGTCACAAGACCATCACGTAAACTGAGTGAATGTCGTGAATGACTATATATGAGGTCCTGCAGAGAATGTAAGTCTCTTGCAGAGAATTTAAGGCCCTTGCGGAGAATTTAAGTCCCTTTCAGGGAATGGAAGGCCCTTGCAGAGAATGTAGTCTTAGACTATAAATAATTTCGTATTTGTATCTCCTGAAGTCGCAGAACTTTCGCAAAGAGAATGTAAGACCATCCTGGAGACTGTGAGTCCCTTACAGGAACTGAGACGAGCCTTCAGGGACTTGAGGCCCTTGCAGAGAATGTAAGGCCCTTGCAGAAATGTAAGGCCACTGCAGTGAATGTAAGGTTCTTGAAGATACTATGAGGCCCTTGTAGAGGATGTAGAACCACTGTAGAGTCTTGAGACCCTTGCAAAGACTGTAAGGGGCCCAGCCGATTCTAGATCTGGAGACATTTTAAGTCCCGTAAACGATACAGTTGACAATGGCGTCGATTTAAGGACGCCAGTAATAATATTTACGCAATTTTTTTCTGCTAACGTTTTAGTAATAATTATGATAGTGTTTTTAATGTTTACGTAACTTATTTCTCAGCGAAATCTTAATATTTACTGATCGCTGTTTCTCAGTGTAACTATTCAGGGCCAACGTTTCGAGCTTCACCGATCGAAGTTTCTAGTTTCAAAAAGTTCTCAATAAATATTATTGAACAGTTTCACGGCTCGTTTCTATTGATGTCAGCACAACACTTTCTAATGGCGAGGTAAAACACTGCAAGCAGGGTGGCAGACAGTATTATTATTATTATTATGCATTTATTAGGCGCCATTAGGTGATGACCAATCATCATTCGATGGCGCCGAGGAATTGTAAAAGGACTTGCTCAAGGTTCCTACACAGTAACCGCTAAAATTTTCAGTTTTTAATTTTAATTTATTTATTGTTATTTTTAAGTTTTGCCGTCCTTGCCTCTAGGCCATTAACTCGTTTGTTTTTGTAGTAAATCGGTAACTGCCTTCTCTATATCCACGTCTCTCTCTCTCTCTCTCTCTCTCTCTCTCTCTCTCTCTCTCTCTCTCTCTCTCTCTCTCTCTCTCTCTCTCTCTCTCTCTCTCTCTCTCTCTCTCTCTCTCTCTCTCTCTCTCTCTCTCTCTCTCTCTCTCTCGCTGTCAGCCTCTGTCTCTGTCTATTTTGTGTATGTCTGTCTGTATGCGTGTGTATGTGTCTGTGCGTGTGTCTGTCTGTCTCTTCAAAGCAGATAAAACAGAAGAATTCCACTCGGTAGTGTTCCAGGTCAACAGAACTAGGGCTCGGTGTTTATATAGTCTTTTCGGAACATACTAAGGCGCTACATATGATACAGAGAGTATCCTGAAGTCAAGTTATAGCTTAATAATTATACACATAAACCAACAATTATTAATCAAAAGGCTTCCACTGAAGATTATTCATCTAATCTTTAATCTAGTCATTAACTAATGGAATCATTAATTGAATAATTAAACAATCTAATCATTCATTAATCTTATCATTGTTGTGCCAGTCAGTGGTCTAAAGATCAATTGCCAAGGTTATTATTTAGGTTTTTACGCTATAGAAATACTGAGCTGAAGCACAAATACGACAACTGTAGGGCCTAATCGAACAACTGTACAACTTTTGTAATGTAAAGTAAACCTTGGAAATTTCTCTCCGCCATGTTAGAGGAGCAACGTCCAGCACCCTAACCGACGGTAGGACATATATCAACTGCGCAAGAGCCATTTCTTGTTTTGGTAGATACAAAACTATAGAGGTGGGCGTTATGGGTTACGTCCACAGGGCTTCACTATTGATTGTCGGTTTTGCACCTATAGCATTGTTTCCTAACCACAGAGGATGAGATCGAAGGGAAATAAATAAATTGTAATTAGCAATTTTCTTTAGCGCCGGGGTTTAGTGGACGCAGTACCTGCCAGTGGCGCACAACAGCCGCGGTGAGCTAAGTAGGCCTATCCAGAAGTATAGAGAAAACAGAGGCAGTCTGTGGTTAAGCCATCTGATAAAGAGGAGTCTCAGGATCGGAATAAAATGACATAAGGTACTGAGAAGAACGAATAGGAAGGACTACAGGGGTAGAGTTCCAAAGTCTAGTTCCAACAATGGAAAAAACTCGTGCGCAAAGAACATTAGCAACATGGCAACATATCTGAAAAAGTGAGTTCTCTTGGTTTGAACTTTTCAATCGGTTTTTAAAAATTAGGTGGTCTGTCTAACGCAGCTTTTGTTTGGGGGAGGGGAGAAAATTCGAAAATTCACGCCTTCTGTCTGATTTTCACTTGGTAGCTCTGGACAACCCCTCTGATACGACGCAGCGCTCGTGAATAAGCTGGTGCCCTGTGCTTAGCTTTAGAGTAGTGCATTAGAGAATTACAGTTTACGATTACGATTACAGTCATTTTGTGGATTCTGGTTGGACTATTAATGTTCTGTGGAGTACAGGAAAGCGATCGAGTGGCTTAACCTGTTCCTCCGAGGAAGAGTCTCTTATGCTGAGTGACTGTTCCTCTTAACCAGACGGCAGATGCATACAAATTGTTTGGTTACATAAGTGCCTTGTGCAAGTAACGACCTCTTATGTGAATTAAATGGATGCGTTGAAGCAAACAGAAGCCGGTCAAGACAAGCACCTTATAAGAGAGAGCAGCAACAGCCGAAGGCAGATCTCTCTCCCATTAAGATTTCCGTCAAGATATCCGCCAAGATGGCCACAAGATAGCCACCAAGATATCCGACAAGATGATCGAGCTCATTGAGAGAAACCGTTGAAATAACTTTTGCGACTATAAACAGACATTACATCCAGCCACATTAACATTTTGCTGCAAGTATTTATTTTGTTTAAAATAAGCTTAGTGTGCATTTGTCTTGCATTAATAAAAGGCCAATTATTTACTTACTTACATCTCGAAGTTCGAGGGGCAATCTCGTCGCTCTTGGCACGCAAAACGACCCTCTGCACAACTCATTAACACCTGCTAACGCTGGTTATCGCCGGAGCAATTTCTCAAGTCCCGTTCGTTTTGAGGTGATCTATTGTTGCACTTCTACCTTCACCTGCGGGTATTCTCAATGGCACTTGGAACGTGCGAACAGCCCACCCGTTTCCCCCATCAATGGGGCTTTTATGTTATTCTGATTGTTTTCGTCCATCTAAGAGAAAACGCCAGGTAGGGATTTTATGGGTTCTGGAGATTTCGTGCTATTTTCGATGGAGAAACCTGGGTAGGTCGAGTTTCTCAGCGAGTACAGAGGAGGTGAGTGCAGGGATTGAGCTCTCTTTGAATCCAAGAGATCCGCTTTTATGATTCCCCTTGTATTAATGGTCGCTGTAGTAGTATAAGTAGTAGGCCCCTAATATTAGTTTAGCATTGGTATCTATACGGTGGTAGTGGCAATGGTATGGGCAGTGGTAGTAGTATTAGCAATAGCAGTAGTGGTAGTAATACTAATAGTACTACTACTACTAGTACTACTACAACTACTACTACCACTGTTACTACTGCTACTACTGCTGCTACTACTACTACTACTACTACTACTACTACTACTACTACTACTACTACTACTACTACTACTACTACTACTACTACTACTACTACTACTACTGCTGCTGCTACAACTACCACTACCACTACCACCAGTACTACCACTGTTGCTGCTACTTCTATTATTATTTGTATTACCACCAAAACCATCACCACCACCATCGTCGTTATTAGGCCTATGATGTTTTCGAGGTTTCTATCCCATATCTACAAAGATTATTATCGTTTATCATTATCATCTGAAGAACCATCTCTTGAATGTTCGGAGCACGGTGGTTATGTCCCGGAGAGCAAGTTGGCGTTTCCTTTCCTTGTAAGAGCTGCTGGAACAAGTAGGAGGTCCCTAGTAGGTCGTAGGCTGAGTCTGATGTCTGGCTTCCCAACTCTGAAATGAATTCCAGTCTTTCCTTGCTCCATGTACCTCTGGTCTCCTAGACGACCGTTCCAAAGGTTTGGGTACCAGCAATATCGCGTACTTCACCCTTCCTGAGGACGTCGGCTTCAACTGCTCTGTTAAATGTGTGAGTTAAATGAGATTACAGTGGCTGTAATCAGGGGCGTCTACACCATAGAAACCTTGGAGCAAATGCTCCATCCAGGAAATAGAGGGGATCTGTCAGTGTGTGTGCCACCATTTTAGGGGAGGGGGAGGGACGGGAGGGGGAAGAAGAGGGGGAAAAGGGACGTTGCTCCAATTATTACTTAGGGGGGAGACACCTCTGGCTGTTGCGTCCCATGCCAGGAACCGTCCACGTGACCAAATGAGACCGAGGTAACACCGGGATCAGGCCATTTTCCGTCCTTCAGTGACAGTTCGAAAGACTCTTTCTGTGAAGATATATTTGCTTCGCTAAGCGCTCTCCATATGATGTCATTCAGCACGCTGGGTCGCTGTTGTTTCCCGCTGCTTCCTTCACGACGCAAAGGTTCTCAACGACTCGCCAACCAGGTCCAGAAAGCGCCTTGCGTCGACTTTCTCCGAGTGGTGGTATAGTGGCAGTTCGCGAATGTTGTACGCCTGGTCACCCTGGTGAAACCTGTATCTTCTCGTCTGAAAGGCGCAGTCTCAGAGCGGATACGGGGACTACATGTAGCATCAACCGAACAGATCCGAGCCTTTGCGGGAGTCGGCACTGCGGTCTGGAACGGGTTACCCTTGGACATGCGTTTGCTGTCTAGGACCCTATCTTAAACATTTTATGCTAAATTAAAAACTGCACTGTTTAGTCGTGCTGGAGTCGGGAGCGCCTCTGAGTAGCCCTCTTGAAGAGGCGCTATATAAATGTTCTAATGAATGAATGAATCAATGAATCAAATCGCCGGAATGAGGTGATCGTGAAGGTAGTAGGAGAGCGGAATCGTACAAGCCGCTAGTGGACTCAAGCAGTTCCCTCTAGACTTATCCATCGAAGATCTCATTTCTTCTGGCTGTCAAATGCTGCTCCACTTTGTGGCTCCACGAGTTGAATGCTTTTAAAACGTGCTTAGGCCTATTCAATAGCGAAAAATTACGGTCACAGAGGCGCTATTATATAATACTGTTACATTTCCTGCTATTTGCGAGAGTTAGCATGCAGTCACCAGGTTTACAAAGTCTTAGTGTTAAACTGATAAACCAAAATGCTGGTCAGTCAAGAGATGTATGAAGAAAGAAAAAGTTAGCTTTGAGGAAGCCCAGATGTGGATACCAATTAGCTGGATAATGAAGCTGTTAAAAAGCAAATGTTTCTTTGCATTTAGACTGTCTTTAGGTAAATACTTGCGAAGAAAGAAAACTGCTCCTTTGCAATGTATACGCATAGACCTAATAGACACCATAAAAGAAGATAGAATAGAAACTAAAACAACGCAAATTGACAGGTAAACATGAATGGTAAATACTGCTAAGTCTACATCAATATTATTCATGATACTCAGACCTACCTACCGTTAGAAGGAGAAGAAATTGATAATTTGAATCCTATAAGGGATACAGCCATTGCTGAGCCATACACAGTTTCTAGTCAGCTCTGCAATCGTTCCGTTGTGTAGCATTGTGGATAAAAATGGACGTGATAGGAAAATGTGTCCAAGGCTTGCGGTGGTGCAGAATACCATTCAGCTTCGGGGAAGCGAATGACGAGACGGTCGTAGACGATACAGATGACCACGTTGCTTTGCATGAAGGATGTGTTGGGTCAGCAGCAGTCCAGTCCACCAGCTATAATGGTCTCATCTCTTCTGTTCAGATATTCTTTACAATGACGGTGGTCTCTGTCATTTTCATTCTGTCTTCCTACTTTTGTGAAAATATTGACGTAAGTCTCACGCTGTGTGCTCTGATGGTGTTCGGACTATCCGTGATGATCTATGTTTACGCGCGTGAGTTCAGAGAGTCCAGACGAACCACGGATTGCGAAAGGGACAACACCTCACGGATCGGTCTCGTAACTTTCCACTTCCTCGCAACAGTTCACGATTTCATTCACCTCCTATCGATAGCCATTCAATGCGGACCCGTTTCTAAGACGTGCAAGGAACTTTACAGGAAGCAAATGTCTCATGTTACTTATCACGCAGTGGCGTTGATCTATCGCACGGGTCAGACACTCTTCTGTTGGATATTCCATCTATCAACCTTCTCGAACAAATGCTCCACCCGTCACGGTCTGATGATTCTGCAGTCGGTTAACGTCAGTCTCTTGTTTTATATCTTGACCGACGAGGCGTGGGAGAACTACGTTCATTATTCTTCCGGCAGCGTTGATGATCATTTGGATGCCATCGTCAACGAATGTGTCAGTAAGAGTAACGCAACGTTATTGGCAGACCTTCTGCGATGTGGACTCAGAAACAGCACCGACCTCGCCTGGTATAAACATGGAACTGCAATACTGCGTTCGTTTCGTATGGAATTTACGCTTCTCGTTGCAGAATGCCTGGCACATTTATATGGCACTTGTGGTTCACTGGACAAACACGGCACCATTCCGAATGTTAATGCTCCATGTGAGTCTGAAATGGATCGTCTCAGCGAAAACGGTATCCGTAAATCAGTGCGGCGGGGACGCGGAACTGTCTCCGCAGTAATGTCAAGAGGAGAAACAGCGGCGAAAACCACTCCGCTGTTGGATTTGAGTGCAACGTATTCCAAAAGAATCAGGATTTCGATTATTGTTGTCGTCCTTTGGAATATTGGGCTGTGTGTAAGTACATTTTTTGGCAAAGTTATACCTTACTACATGTGTGTCTATTTGTTAATGGTGACGCTGG
>OY744603.1:8210828-8428328 GCA_963556255.1 Allolobophora icterica | reverse complement strand
AAGTAATCTGACCAATTGTAGTACTCAGACAGTAGCGATGAAGCGAAAATGTTGTTATTATAGCGTCTGTAATATCTGTTTAAAAGGTGTCTAGACTTAGAAAAATATTATCGCTTTGTGTAACGACAACTTGTTTATACTGTTATACAGTGACCGTCGACCTTATGCAGCTAAATATTTAGCGACTGAATGCAATTAATTATTATTACATTATTACGCGACAATTGAAACGTTTTCAATAGTAATTTTCTTCGTCATATTGTGCCATGGCCAATGACGTCAACTTAACTTTACTATCGTGACTGTGATTGTCTGTTTAACGACACCGTGTCTTAATTAAGATGAATGGTGTCGCTCCCTCCTTTATCCTGGTTTGTACTGGCACCACCCGAAAACTGCAACGGCGTGGCCAATCTGGTGAATATAGGGCCTACATATTGGACGTTTCCAACAGTCTCGTTAGACTTAGGAAAACAGTTTTCACAGTTTTACGGCAGTAAGCCTACAGCATATGGAGTGTAGCAGTTTGCATTGTTTAATTGTATGCCAGGTCCGCTGACGTCGATCTTACCATACGTAATACAGACAAACGCAATCTTCCAATGCATCTACTTAATGTTGCCTTTGACTTCGCATAACATTTTCGAAACAGTCTTAAAAAGCACTTGATCAGTGAGTTAATCTTACGTGCGGCGATTTTTAAAATGCGCCATATTAGTTGTCTTCGTATTTATTCACATACAATGCAAGCCGCAGTTTTTTTTCTTTGTGATTTTATCATCTTCTTGTGATGGTACAGCCGTTGATGCCGAGGTCCCCCTTTCCTGCAATTGTAAAGCAAAATTATGGATAAAGCGAAAATTTGATATATATACCGTCGGTAAACACTGTTAAAAGGTATCTAAAAATCAGATTAATATTGTTTAATATTATCGAGTATTAGTAACATCTTATGACGGATCTTAAGACGTTCGTACTCGTAATTACAATCTCCAAATTTCTAAAGCGCTACTGTAAGCTAAACACGGGGCACTAGTTTATTAACGAGCGCTGCGTCGTATCAGAGGGGTTGTACAGAGATCGGAGTCCAGAGGAGGTTCGAGTCTGGTTTCCAGAGAGACCCCAGAGAGGAGGCAGAACAGCTTGAAACTCACTTAACCCCGTAAACAAAGGATTCTTTACCCTGTAAACAAAGCCTTGCTGGACCTCAGCGCTGCTTTAGACACGGTCGACCACGACATCTGCTGCGTCGATTTCACGGGCAATACTGACTCAATGGGACTGTGTTGTAAAACTTGCCATGGGTTGTTTTCTTTTTAAAGTACCAAAAGCATAAGGTTTACTTCCAGTGGGTCTTGTCACCAATCACCTGTCTAGACTGCAGCGTCCCTCGGAGGTCCGTTCTCTTCCTTCTTAATGCGGCTGAGATCTTGGATATCATCGATGGTGGAGAATTGATCGCGCATTCTTACGCCGATGACATCCAGCCTGATCCAGGTCTACCTCAGTGTCCTTGCCTTGGATGTTCCATCAGCTGTCTAACGCTTTACAGCATGTGTCGAGTGCATCGAAGATTGGATGGGTCGGAATCGCTTAAGGATGAACGTACGTCGCATCTCATTTGAATTGGAACGAGACGCCAACTGGACTTTCCAACGACTGCAGAGCTCCAGATGATGTCTTCAATGGTTCCGCTCTCCTCAAAAGTGACAACGACAGAACATGTGGCCAATCTCTGCAAAAACGATACTTTGAACTGCACCAGCTCAGACAGCTAAGACTTTCGCTGTCACTCGACTCAAGAAAGAGTCTGAATTTGATAAGCAGATCTGATTGGATGATCTGGATTCCCAAGATTTTCGTACCTAGTTTGAGTGAATTCTGTAATCGCCTCAGCTGCAAGCGCAGTTCACCGCATTCAGTTTGAAGTGCTGAGGCCGCTATACCTTCAGCATCGACACAGCACAGCCTCAGGGCCTCAGTCTGAATAGAGTATAATATAACTAGACGTGACTTAGGGGCTGAAGAATAAACTACATCGCCGTAATCATCGATTAATAATTAAGGCCCTTGAAGTATCAAGTAGCTTTTTCTTCGAAGCTCCCAAATTATTACGAGACACCGTTCTCATGGGATTCATGAGTCATATTAGTTAGCGAATGAACAACTGAGAAGAGATATAACGGCTGAATACATTATTTAAAGGTGTCTTTTTGTGTATTATCGCGGTTTGTAACCACTGTTAGTGGACCACTATTCCATTGTGATAATCTAGCCAAAGTCATTACAATTACTCTTCTGCTGTGGACTTAGCGTTCTGAAGCCTAATTAAGACCGTTATCAATGTATTCAAATCACAATTACATGCATATTTCCCTTATTCAAGTACAGTCAGCAGTACTATCATGCAATGTAAATAGTTACGCTAACGTTATATCAAAAGACAACGACCGAACGAAAAAGAGGAATATATAACGTTATAAAAGCCGATATAAAGGTGTCGAAATAGAGCATAAAATATTATTAGTAGTGTCGTTTTCTATCGAAGTATTGCCTCCAGGGTCATTGACGTCATTCGTACCTTCACATACAGTCGACGCCACTTAAGTGCATAACGGATTATAAGCGCATAATTTGGTTATGTGCATAACCGACTATATATATATAGTGCCGTATATGTATGTCAACGCCGCTTAATCGTATAGGCAGCTTAGAACATTGTGGCCATAATTGTGGGCAGTTTACCAATGGACATCAGACGACTCCGACTGCTCAGTGGTCTGTCTTAGCTGCTCTGTGGTCCGTATCAGCAGGTAACGTACCATTGCTACTGGTCGACATTCCGGAGTGTGCAAACCGTAGGCCTGTCATAAAAATTCTGTGGCGATATTTGGGCAACCAGCGAGTGGCTAGGAGCCTAGGAGGATGGAATGCACCCAAAGCAATCCATTTCAAAAGGCAGCATGGCGAAAAGTAAAATGCTGACGATTTTGTAGCTGAGAGTTCTGGAAGATTACATCCCAAAATAGATTTTAAACGCTGCTGAGACTGTTGTCTGGTTCCGGATTAAACACGGCCGAGTAAATCATGATTAGTATTGGTACTTAGTGGTCGATTAGTAAACGTATGAGCGAAAGTGAGGAATATATAACATTTGATCATCCAATATAAAGGTGTTGAAACGTAGCAACTATATTAGTAGTAAGTTGCGTGTTTAACGCCATCTTGTGCTGGCTAGGGTTCTTCTTGACGTCGGCTCTTCGTTATCTTAGTTAGTTTTACTTAATCGCAGTTGCTAAAGAAAAACGGGAATATATGAAGTTGAAATATCCGATATAAAGGTATCTAAACAAAGTTTACTATATGGCTAGTGTTACGTATTTTACGACTTTTTACGACTGCCAGACGGTAGGGCCTACAAACTAGCGATTGAACGAAATAACGCGGCGAAACGCGATATAAAAGTGTCGAAGCGCAGCAAGAAATATTATTAGAATCGCAAGTTTAAGGCCATCTATCGGCTGTTGACGAAGACCTAAAGTCATGACTCATGAGAGCCCAACAAAGTCATTGCTTTTTTAAAGAAAACACGAGGATGAGGATCCTCAGTTTAACGACATCTTATGGCAATAAAGGCGTTGATTTCAAAAGAAATCATTTTGGCACAATACAACCTTGATATTTGATCCTGATATTTGATGATGAATCTGTTAGACACGGTTGTTTTTGACATTAGGGCGGTTATCTAACACACCCCGTGCAGGGTTCCATGGATTTTGACAAAGTCATTGTGGGTGTTGGTAGGGGTATTTTTGATGCTGCGCCCAGGGCTGTAGTGGTAAAATTAGAGGTGAGTACACGCTACCGGTTAGTTTTCCGAAACAAATTGGAGGTGAGTACAAATATTTTGTGAGGTCAGTATACGGTCTCTAGAGGTGAGTACACGCTGTATACCCGCGTATACCCTCGACGGCAGCCCTGGCCGCGCCCCTATAAATGAGTTTAACGATATATATATATTATAATGTCAGCAAATGCCGTTGGCGTCGACTGAAATTAGTTGGAACAGTTCTCACCGTTCCTATAGCATTATACAGCACTTCTATGTCTGAGGATAAGGTAGCGATTAAACAAACGTGACAAAATTAATATATAAAGTTGTAAATACATATATAAAGGTGTCGAAGAATAGCAAGAAATATTGTTAGTATTGCGTGTTTAAGGCCATCACTCGTCAGTTGACGAAGACCTTATCAGCTTATCTCATGAGAACGTAAAAACGCTATTAATTAAACTAAAGTCAACGAAACGAAGAGAGTTATTTATCAAACTAGAGTATCCGATATAAAGGTGTCCGAACACAGCATAATCTTTCATCTGTATAATCAAGTATTTAAATGCTAGGACCTTTGACGTCAACGTTGCCTTGATTGTGTCAAGAAGCGCTCATTGAATGATATGACCTTTAGACATGGGGTCATCTTGGAAGACTTTGCGATGGGATCTACTGCTTTCTCAACCAACTCCTTCTCCAACTGTCTGGATTTGAAATGTTGCACTAAATCACCTCCGGTACCAGTGTTTGAGTGTTTGTCAGTGTTTAATCTAGTCCCCCTCTTCTGAGGGGAGAAACAAGGATCTTGGGGGGATTTCTTCCCCCAAACAGTCTATACATTACAATATTGCCGGCCTCTGGGGGGGGAAACATAAATCCTGGGGGGAATTTCCCCCAAATGACGTCTAGATTAAACACTGAGTGTTTGTCATTGATAATCTGCAAGAAACGGTTGTCTGGGACTTTTTGTCGAGTATTTTTGGTGTTCCTTCTATAACTGTAGTATTAGCTTTCTACATTACACTGGGCATTCTTTTCACAGTTTCCATTCTTTGAATTTTATCAAAGTTTTCATCATCATCCGATAGCGTATCGTTAGTAACAGTCAAATTAGAACTAACAGTTCCTTTACAACGTTCTCTAGTTATTTGGTATTTTTAAAAATGCCGGTTCTGCGGCGTTGTTCCGTTGTAAACGGTCGCTTTATGAAGTTGTCTTTCGTCCATCTCTTCTTCATTTGTCTTAGTTGGGATTTCTCCTTCCACCTGTTTTTCTAATTGTTTCGTTCTGTAGCGTGCGTGTCGCCACCTAGCGACTGCTCGTGTTGTCGTGAAAGAGCAGACGAGGGAAATTACACGCCCTAGCGCAACCTCTTGTGGATTCGAACCCAGCTTGTTTGGGCTGTTTTAGCTCCTACTTCAAAATAACGCTGTGGGCGCTTCTTACTTAGCCGAGAACTATGTCTAACTTACGTAACATTGACCCGAACTTCGGGGTTTCTATAACTAGTCCTTGTAGGCGCAATATAAGATAGAGGATATGGCATGTCCGTGGCTTCCATTTCTGGCGCAGCAATGCTCGGTGAGCAATCACTGGGGTTCAAAACTTTCAAACAGTCTTAATTCTAGTTTGCTTTCTCTACTTCCAGTTGCTGTATAAGTAGAAAAGCGCGTCATAATTGCTTGGAGTGGTTTCCTGATTTGTCTGATGCTTCACAAATGCGCTAGGAAGTTTCCTGATTTGTTTGACGCTAGGCCTACGTAATTTTTTCCAGCCTGTTGCCGTGTTTACTGGTCTCGAAATCAAGGGCAAGCCATTCAGCCATTTTCTTAGTTTACTCATCTTAATTTAAGAAAGGAATTAAGTCAATGAATAACTGTACAGAATCGGCAATCCTATCGAGCTATAAATCGAAGTTTATATAGCTCACTAAGTGTCAACCTATCAGTTTGATTAGCTCACTACGCACATTCAACAAACCTATCGGCTTAGTAGTTTTAAAGGTTGTATAGCTCAATTATTTAGCCAAACGATCAAATTTTAAGAATCTGGAGGTTTCGATTATTAATTTGAATAATTCTACTCCCTTTCGGAAATATAAAAATCCTTCCAAGATTAATTGAAATTTCCAGCCACCAGTGATAAATTAACTTCCATAAGCCATACTACCACTTAGAATATGGTTCCCACAAGAAATAAAATATTCTTCCGATCCAGAAAATTTCGATGAAATTCGCCCACGGAAAGAATAACTTCTTCCAGATACAATTCGAAAGATTTCTTGGAATTTAATCCACAAAAAGTTGTCTAAAGAGTAAAATATTATCCCAAATCGATATCTTCCTCTATTCCCGCCCAAAAAGAATTTTCTAGTCCCTAATGCGACCAATCTGTACGACGTCTAAGCGCCGACTGTCTATTGGGCGCAGAAAGTTACCTAGAGGCGCAACTTTCTCGCGCCAATTCTCGGCCAATCCGGATCGACTATCTACTGGCGGAAGCTCTCGCTATTGTCTGTGACAAATCACGCGACTACCCTATAGGCACACGCGCTGTTCACCTAGGCAGAGGTGACACCTAGCGAAAACTATTATCTCAGCACTTACGAAAAACTTATCTAGCGTCTGTACATGGTTTGCTACAGTTCACGTCTTCTTCCTCTTTAGTAGTTGTTTCAGTGGAAGGTAGGCCTTCTTCAACGATCGAATCGATGTTTCCTGTGATTATATCTCGTCGTTCTCATCTGTAGAAGCTGTTACGTTTACGATGTCCGCCTTTATAATGAGGCATTTTAATCAAAACTCACCAAAAAGACCGAAAAATCCGCGTCCATCACATAATCCGTTATAGTCCGAAATGATAAAATGAATTAAACATACACACTGAATATTTTCAGTGTCTCGAAATGTCCGTAACATTATTTACATTTCGAAATTAACTTATTGAACTCGAACGTCACTGATCTTCCCAGGCCATATGAATATTGCAATGACAGCCATGCGTTAAACGCGAATTTATGGTGTCTAATAAAGAGAATTAAAGGTGTCTAAAACACTATTATTAGTATAAGCCAGTGTTTAACGATATCCTCTGTCTGCCTTAACCGTTAACGTCTATTTAAGCATGAATTGAAAAACCCGTTTATCAAATAGTTGATTATTGTAAGAAATACAAGCGCGTCTTAGGCAAAACACGCCTAAAACTTTTTCCATTGTTATTTTCCTCTGCACAATGCAAAACCGAGCACGTTTCAAACATCAAAGTTAAGTGGGTCAAAGCATCGTCCAAGGAAAGATTCCTAAACACCACCAGGTCAATCTTGACAGGTCACTTACATACCGATGATACCATCACCTATTGAAGATGACTGAAGTAAAGATCAGCGATTGAAACAACCTGCTGAACAACCTCGCTCGCTCAACTTGAGGCGCTAGTGTGCAGATATTAAAAACACAGTTGTTGCTCTCTCCTATTCGGCAACAGAAATTATTGTGACCTGGTTTGGTGTTCTCTGAGCGCCTCTGCTGAGTCTCTCTTGAAGTGGCGCCATATAAATTTGCAACAATCGTCACCATTAACAGTTATGGTGTGGCTCATCCCAGGAACAGCCAGCTGATATCTCTACCCATGCATCTATTCGCATTATCTTAACAGCTACTCTGCCTCTCTCTCGTCTCTATGGCAACCGGAATCGCACCTCTAATAGACACCGATTTCTGCATGGATAACCCCTCTGATGTGACGCAGCGCTCGTGAATAAGCCGGTGCTTTGCACTTAGCTTTAAAGTAACGCTTTAGAAATTTGGAGTTCACGATTACGATTACGATCTTCTGAACACTGAGTCAAACCGAATGCTAAGCAATATCGCTACATGTATCTCAGGCGACTTTGGAGGAGGCGCGGAGGAGACAGACGTTCGTTAAACACACTACAACAAAAGAGTTGAACATCACAAACTACAATCTACAATCGGGAAAGGAAGGACAAGGAATCGAACAATCGTTTCTGAAGAGTTTCAAGGGTGGCCGGGAATTTTTCATCACGTAAAACGCTATTATGATTTCAAGTTTTTTCGATTAATTTCTGAGTCTTCACTGGCGATTTTTTATTGTTATTACACGGTTTAATGTCGTCTTGTTTCATTAAAGACGGTTGATAATAATCGAAAGTAGACAATGCAACGAAAACCAATGCTTGAGAACAAGAGTACAGTTTAAAAGGACGAGAGACTTTATATTATTTGGTACAACTCAATTTAAAGGTGTCTAAAAAGGTAAGAATTTAATCAATCAATCAATCAATCAATCAATCAATCAATCAATCAATCAATCAATCAATCAATCAATCAATCAATCAATCAATCAATCAATCAATCAATCAATCAGTCAGTCAGTCAGTCAGTCAGTCAATCAATCAATCAATCAATCAATCAATCAATCAATCAATCAATCAATCAATCAATCAATCAATCAATCAATCAATCAGTCTTTTATATAGCGCCCCTTCAAGGATGCGATTCAGAGGCGCTCCCAGCCCAACCCCGGCGAAAGAGAACAGCCTTTACAGTAGAGAAGAAAGCGGTGGATGAGTCTCGAGGAAGAGACCGAAGCTCAGGAGGAAGTCCACTTCAAATTATGGGTCCAACCACGGAGAAAGCGCGCTGCTGAATAGTAGAGGTGCGTGCGAAAGGAACAGAGAGATCACCAATATTAGCAATATATTGGTTTTTAGTGTTTAACGACATCTCTTGGCTGCAAGGCAGTGGACGCTTTAAACGGACTCACTTGAAACCAGTGATCTGAGAAAAATCCTAAATTTATTTAACGTGGATGAAGATTGACCTCCAACGGAAAGACAAATTTCTCCCAAGCGTCGACTTAGGAAGAACGACAAATGTTGGCAAGATACACCTACTTATTTCCTTACATACATACTCGCCTCTTAGTAGAGACCTTGTAGAAACTTGTACGACTTGTTAACACTTTTTACATAGTCTGTGTGTCTCTAGCCTGTCAGCCTAGTAATTAGGTCAATTGGCTAAATTTTTTAATATTAACTTTTAATATTGAATTTCTAAAGTTTTTTTGCCGAATTCGATTTATAAACGAAAACATCTAGAAACTTTGTAGAAACTTTGACAATTTTTACAATTTTTATATAGTCGAGTTTTCAAATTAAAATTTAGCCTTTTGGGAGAAACAATGTAAAGTAGTGTTATCCTGACATTGAATTTGTGATTGATTAACATTTATTACGCAGTGACCTATTGCTGGTAGGACCACTGACGTCGATCTTCCTTTGACTTGCATTTGATTACTACACTGTGTCCCGATGAAAAGTAGACCCCAAGAAGAAGTGTCATAACTCGGTCAAAACGTTTAGCAATTGCCTGAAATTTTAAAAACAACAACAGTAGCCATATTACCACCAAATCATAACGCCGTTTGGAAATGTTGGCGAGTTTGTCAATTTTATCAACGTTCGAGATGCAGTTCTGGAAAGGGGAAATTTCCAACATACGCATTTTTACAAACGCTTAGGAGTCTACTTTTCATCCGGCGGCTACTTCGCATTCAACAAGACAGTGCCCCTGCGCACCGAGCACGTGTGATCATTGCTCTGCTGTCCCGGGAGACACCCGACTTCATATCCCCGCAGCTGTGGCCGCCCAACAGTCAATCCAGTTGACTATAAAATCTGGAGTGTACTGGAGGAGCGCGTTTATCGTTCCCGCGTTCGTGACGTCGATCACCTGAGGGCGCGTCTTATTGAAGAGTGGCAGCTGTTTGACTACGTGATCATCGACCGGGCCATCAAAGAGTAGCGTCCACGTGTACGGTCGTGTGTCCGTGAACAAGGAGGACATTTTGATCACCAGCTGTAGCTGAACTTCACTTCCTTATGGCTCTTGTATGTTGGAAATTTCCCCTTTTCAGTACTGCATCTCAAACGTTCATAAACTTGACAAACTCGCCAACATTTCCAAACGGCGTTACGATTTGGTGCAAATATGGATATTGTTGTTGTTTTTAAAATTTAAGGCAAATGCTACAAGTTTTGGCCGAGTTATGACACTTTTTCTTGGGGTCTACTTTTCATCGGGACACAGTGTATAAGGAACGACTTACGAATTCGTTGATGGAACACATATGATTGAAAAAATCAGAAACATATAATATCAGTTAGCAATGATTTAAGGGTGTCGTAAAGTTCACTAATATTGTTCTTTGTATCGTATGTTTCGTCTTTAAATCCCAACATCGGATGTCTGAATTAACAAATTAATTTTTACTAAGTGTAATGCTTGTGTAATATAAATTGTATAGCGCCTTTTCTAGAAGCCTTAAATGGAAGGAAGACGTTCAGTTGGTAGTGAATTACTAAACAGAGTTACCCAAGTCCAGGAGGAGGAGGAGGAGCAGAAGAAGTTGCATGTGTGAAGTGCCTTTGAGTGAATCTTATTTGATACGGTTCGTTTATCCAATTGCTCTGGACAAATCGTCTGTCAAGGTCTTCAAATACGGGACCTTTTGAAAGATCACATGACTGACGGAATGCAGAACGCAAGACCAGATGACAGACATGCGCTAACGATGGCGTGCGAGGTATTCCATATTCGACATATCTTTCTATGTATCAACCTATGCAACAATTTGTCCAGAGTTAAACGACATCTTGTGGCAACAAAGGCCGTTGACGTCGACAGAAATTATTTTCGAACAGTTGTCAACGTTCGTTTGGCATAATACTGGACCACTCGACAGCTACTCTGGTTTGTTGCTGTATAACGACACTGTGTCGTAGCAAAGATGATTAGCCTCCTTCTTTCTCCAAACTATGGACTGGCACTGCCAGAGTGCGGGCAGTGGCGGAGTTTAGAGAAAATTAATTTCATATAATGCTATGAAAAGCGCTTAGTAGGACTAGTGTCAAAGCATGCTACCAGGAATCGAAGAAGACTATTAGCTATGGAACTCATCAGATTCTCATATTTATAATTGCCATTAAAAAATGTTTATTGAATAATGTTATTGACTTAAATTCGTTCCGTGCCAAGTAGAGGCCTGGATAAAATCGGAAGGAGATGCATGCAAATTTTTGTCTTGACATGGCGTCATTAAGCAGAACCTGCCTACCTGCTCCCGAAAGTTTCCAAGCGTTTTAAACAAAGTTTAGCTAGTGTGACGTTAATAACCGCTAAACATTAGACTGCACACCTCTTTTCCGTACCACATCATTGTTATAAATATGAGAATCTCCGGCCTGTTGGTCGTGTACTCTTCAAGTTCTGACAGTATAAATAATAATAATAATCTTCGTTTAATATCTTCAAACTGACAATAACGCAGTATGATTACAAATCAGTATGAACGGACGATCACAAGTTATTACAGGAATCGAATTTAACTGTACACGGCAGCCATGCAAGGCGCCCATCACGTCCTACATCTCATTTTAACAACGCGTCATCTCGCGAATGAAAGGCTGAGTGGACTTAAATTTGGGAGGTTAGCGGGAAGCGATCCCGCTACCTCTTGCTCTTCACGCCAGTGATGTTACCACTACTCTATGGACCCCCAAGTATTAACTCGTCAGTTTGTTTTACTTTAAAATATCTCATCTTAAATTACGTTTTTTGACAAATAGAGGACGCGCTATAGGAATGACGTATAACTGTAACAATATAATAAATCACATTTAATCGTTATCAGACATTTCGATGTTGAAATACAAAGAAGAAATGTTCGAAACTATGAATAATCTAAAGCCACACTAAGACACCTTTAATTTGTTGAAACCAAACATTATAATAACCTACAGGGCACAGATTTGTTCAATTTCCATTCACGATGCTTGTGGACGAAAAGAAATACTGGAAGCGCTCAGGGGCGTAACTTTGGTCTATAATGTGGAGGTACCAATTTCTTCACTTTCGCTTTTCGCATGGAGACCATCTCCGGATGGAAAGGCACAATAATCAAATATTCATCGGCATTGTTTGAAAAGCGGGGGGTACGGTACCCTAGTCCAAAAAGTGGGGGATACGTGTACCCCGTACCCCCCACAAATTACGCCTATGCAAGCGCCTATGCAAGCGTTTAATGATCAAGGGAAAGGCAACTGTTACCCAATACATACAGTGTTTTTTTACGTGCTGCTAAGCTAAGTCAATCAACCTTTTCTGTTTGGCTGATGTTTACAGAGGCGGCATATATGAAACTGATTACATTACTTGATCTTCCTTACATTACTTTCCTTAGCTAACCTCCCTTACATTACCTTTATTTCCTTACCTTGTGTTACCTTCGTTGCCTTTCTTACATTGCCTTTCTTACATTATCCAACCTTACCTCATCGCTAGTTACTCTTGGGTGCTTCTCTTGAAAATGGGCTTTACAAATACTGAATCACAAAAGCAATAATGACAATATATTCAGCGGTAATTAATGTTAACCCAGTCACACTGATAATAACAATGACAACGACAAACAACGTCGACGATAACAATCGCACGTTTTCGTACTAGGAAGTTACGTGTCTGAGAGGATCGCTGCCTTTGTAAGTACTGCAAAGCGGCAACAATAGAGGGAGTGACCGATGACCTGGTTGTCCATCTGACCTTTGACCTATCCGTACAGAAGGTCCCGGTTTGTCTGAACAAACGCCAATCCGGGAAAAGAACTTCCGGTCAAGGTCGAAACAGATCCCGTCCATCCGACACGTATGGATGGACGATGGATAGGAAAAATGACCGGAAAAGAACGAAGGAGGAGGAGGAGAAAGAGGGGGAAGAGGGAGGCAGGTAGTTCCAGACCTCGGAAGCTACAGTGTCATAGCGTAGATGATTAGCGCCGCCCTCCTCTTCGATCGAATTTCGGACCGACACCACCCAGTGTTTAATCTAGTCCCCCTCTTCTGGGAGGGGAAACAAGTTTTCTGGGGGGGGGGGAAGCAAAGAATTGACACTAGATTTTTTTCATCCATCTTGAAAAAGTTTAAGACTTTTCCTAATTTCATCTTCCAAAAAAGTTGATGACCTTTTTATTTTATTTTTTTAGTCCTTCGTCCGATTTTTAACTTTTTCTACCAGCAATTACTCTCTCAAAAAGGTAGATGACCTTTTTTAGGAATTCCTCTCTCTGGGGGGACCATGTATCCACATGTATCGTGGGGGGAATTTTCCTCCCCTAAAGGTCTCTACATTGTAATATTGCTGGCCTCTGGGGGGAAACATCAATCCTGGGGGGACATTTGCCCCCCCCCCAAAGGCGTCTAGATGAAACACTGGACACCACCCGCGTTTGGCAGTGACGAGGTTTTATCCTAAACCGACCGTTGATTTGAAAGGACGGAAAAGCCATTAAACGAATTAAAACGTAACCTAGTTCTTAATATTGTGTATACTATCGAATGCTTAACGACATTAGTAGTAGTTTATGTATGCTCGGTAGTCTAGTGGTTAGCGCGCTGGACTGTCAATCGAGAGGTCGGGGTTCAAATCCCCGCCAGGGCAGAAATTTGGTTCGAGATTTCTGTTCCACTGCACCCCCTAGCCAACTCAGCTATAATGAGTACACTGACACTGTCAGTGGGAAGATGAGACGGCGAGGGAGAGGATTGGCCACCCGCCCTTATTTGCCGAGGCTAAGAAAATGAAGTCGCTAACACTTCATACCCATGGCTGCCTCAGGGCTAGCTTAAGGGACTGGTCTTCTTCTTCTTATTCTTCTTCTTTATCTTCTTATTTTAAACTATGTGATGACAAAGATCGTTAGCGTCGCCCTCCTCCTTCATTCAGGCTTGGGACTGGCATTGTCTGTTAATAGTGTCATTAGCGTGCAGTGGCGTAGTTTGAACTATAGACTAAATGAAAATTTAGAATAATTTTGAAAGCGCTATTTAAAGGTGTCTGAAAAAGGATAATGAAAACGAAAAGGCTACTTGATCGAAATTTATGAATATGTTACATCGTTAGTTACAAATTAAAAATGTCTAATCATAATCTTCCAATATTTAGAGCTTCTCATCAGATAAATAATAATTCTGGAAAGAATGACAGAATCGGTTTTAAAAAATCTATTTGCAGGTGTTGATTTCAGTTTCGAGTCCATACCCACAAAAAACATCAGATGAAAAATGCTAGAATCAGCAACCGGTTTAATAAAAAATATACTTACTTACTTACTACTTATTAGACAATGATATCTACAGATTTTAGACACCCGTAAATTGGGTTTCAAAAAGTTATAAACGTGTTTATCACGCATTCAATAGCAGTTTCACTCGACAAAGAGGGAACAAGTTCCGGATTAATTATAGTTTGAACGAAAATGAGAAACTTATATTGATAATGAACATAGTCTAAAGGTGTCTAAAAGTGTCAGATTTGAATATTATCAATTAAACGGCATCTTGTAGTAATTAATATCTTACGTCGACTTTCCTGTTTCTCTGAGTTTAATTACAGACTGAAATATTCTTAAGTTTAAGCATTTAACGAAGTCATGAAGAAATTGGCTGATCAGGGTTTTTGTGCTTAGCGACGTCTTTTAGTTGCCAAGGCAACTCACGAATTGTTGAAACTCCGAATGCACGTACATCACACAGTGATAGAGATGCGTTTAGGTTCATCGTTGCTTCGTCATCAGTATCATCATTTTCATCATTATCATCTACGCCCTTCCTCTGTCACTGATGGACAGACTGAACGCACAGCTGAAGGCCATAATGGGATTCCGGACTGGTTCTTACGTTGGCTGGCACCTGTTATGGCACATACCCTGGCCCACCTGATCAATAGATCCATATTTAAGCTAATTGTCAATGTCAAATGTGAACGGTATCATGAGCAAAGCAAATTCAGTCTCAATTGATCTAAAATCCACAAATCGTCTGGATAACTCTTCTCTCAAACTTGACAGCAGAAGGCTATATTTTTCCTCAGACTCTACTGTGACAGTTGCAGGAAGGAGTGTGTAGTTTTGTTCTTTCTTCTGCTTTGTAAGCATCGTTAGCTTTACTTGAACGGATTTCACTTCTGCGTATTCAGATCATGTGCAAAAACCTCTCCATGGAAGTGGGACAGATACGCAGAGTTACTGCATAGAGTTGTTTCAAAGATGCGACCGGATTCGTAAGTAACAGAGAAGTGCCACTTGAGTAAAATGAAGAAAACTTCTCACAGTCTGAATTCTTAAAAATTTTCTGAAGAATTATGGGGGCCGGATAAAAAGTGTTGGCGGGCCAGATCCGGCCCGCGGGCCGTAGTTTTCCCACCTCTCTCAATCTGTTTGGCTGATGTCGATAGGGGCTGGAGATATAAAAATAATTACATTACCTGATCTTCCTTATCTCAAATCAGAAATTTGGTTCGATATTTCCGCCCCGTGTTCGCCTCCTAACTCTATTGAGTAAACTGACCGTACACTGCAGGTGGGAAGCTGAGACGGCGAGGGAGACGGCTGACCACCCGCCCTCATCTGCCGAGGCTAAGAAAATAAAGTCGCTAACACTTCATACCATTGGCTTCCTCTCAGGGCTAACTTAAGGGACTGCTCTTCTTTTATTATTACTAGTATTATTATTATTATTATTATTATTATTATTATTATTATTATTATTATTATTATTATTATTATTATTATTATTATTATTATTATTATTATTATTATTATTATTTTTTTTCCCCGAGGTACATATAATCCCTCAGGAGTCAGATACTAAGTATGTGAAAATTATTCTCTGGAGTGATCATCTTCACCGAGACCCGGAAGTGCAAAAGTGTTGCGGAAGGCGGCTGCGTTGAAGCGCTGGATAGTCACAGCTAAGCGTTGGAAGAGGAAGCTAGCTTCTCTTGGGTCTCCTGAGACCTGGCTCAGAAGACGTCCAAGGTCCTTGACAAATGCTAGTCCAGCAGCGTTGATTGGGCCGAATGTGATAATAACAACAATAATGTTTATTAACAATAACAATTATTATTATTATTATTATTATTATTATTATTATTATTATTATTATTATTATTATTATTATTATTATTATTATTATTATTATTATTATTTGAATTAATATCATTATTATTAATTACAATTATTATTAGTTATTATAATCTATTATTATTAATAATAATTATTGCTATTTAGAATTATCATTAATTTTTAATTATTATAATTATTAATTTTATTGTCATTATTGTTGTTATTATCATAATCATTATCATCATTATTATTGTTGTTGTTCTAACATTGTGTCTTGTTGATACACCGACATTGGCTGCAACACGGATTTATTCGAAATTTTAGGAAGTGGAATATATATCGTTCTAACACCAATTAAAAGGGTGTTTTAAAATATTCTAATAAAATTATACTTTATTTAATTATTTATTATTCCGGATATTTCTATAGCGCCTATCGAAGTCAACTACTACTCAGAGGAGCTCCCGACTACAGCATTTGATACTGTGCCGGAATTTTCACGCCGAAACGCCACGAGCAATTGCGAGTGAAGGACTTGCCCAAGGTCCGTACGCAGCGGCTAGAGTGGGATTCGGACCTGCAAACCTCCGGTCACAAGGCGCCGAACTCACCACTGAGCCACCATGCCCCACTGATAAGCATTTGTTATTACATTAGCAGTGTTTCCTTAAATGCCTTAATCATGTATAAAACTCACTAGAATTGTTCAATAATGTACTGATGACCAAGAAACCTCGTTAATAACAACTGTATAAATGTATTCGGGAATGTTTTCTACTGAAACAATAGCTAAGAACCGTTAAGAGCCAGAAATGACAGCGCTTCAATTTCTTTCATGATCCGCAGACAGAGTTCATCCTGCCATCTGGCGGTCACAACCTGAACTCCAACCGGAAGTCCTTCGGCGCCAGTCATTCCCTGCAAAGACAAGAAAGAAGTTAACTACAAGCACGCTAATTTAAAAGTTGGAGGTACAATGCGAACTAATGTAATCTTGTGAAACGCATTTAATGTTACGCAAGTCATGTTATGTAGCAATGTATGTAAGCCTGTTTATCCTTGTTTTATGTATTCAATTTTAAATGTATAGATATGCATATATGTATGCTTCCTTAATGTAATTAATTAATTAATTACATTTAATTAATTTGCCTAATTCACTGAATAATTTCGCCATTCATTTATATTTATTAATTTATTAATTATTTCGTTCATGCATATTATTTATTATTCCGCATATTTCTATAGCGCCTATCGAAGTCAACTACTACTCAGAGGAGCTCCCGACTACAGCATTATTATTTAATTAACGGTTTATGTGTACCTACAATTTTTTATGCAGTCAAGTTTTCAAACTTAAGTACTGTCTTTAGGGAGAAACAATGTAAAGTAATCTTATCCTGACTCTGAATTTGTAATTGATTACAATTTAGTACATAATGACCTATTACTGTTAGAACCACTGAAGTCGATTTTCATATGACTTATATTTGAATACGATAATGAAAGACTTCCACATAGTCAGTTGATGAACCAATTATTGAAAGAAAACCAGGAACATATAATATTCGTTAGCAACGATTGAAGGGTGTTGTACAGTGCACTAAATTGTTCTTTGCATCGTACGTTTCGTCTTTATATCCCAACATCAGATTCTGATAACGAATTAGTTTGACCAAGTGTAGGGCCTACTGCTTGTGTAAAATATAAATTGTCTTTATAGAGAGGTCTCAAATGGATCAAAGACACTCCTATGGCATTAAATTATTAAAACAGAGCTACGAAGGACCAGGAGTAGGAGCAGAAGAAGTTGCATGTATGAAGTGGCCCTGAGTTTAATCTTATTTGATACGATGCGTTTATCCAATTGCCTGCCAAGGTCGCCATATGTGGGACCGTTTGATAGATCACGTGACTAGCAGAAGTGCAGAACGCAAGACCGGATGACGGATCGACGTTAACGATGGCGTGCGAAGTCTTCCATCTTTCTATGTATCAACCTATGTAACAATTAATTTGTCCAGAGTTAAACGACATCTTATGGCAACAAAGTCCGTTGACGTCGACAGAAATTATTTTTGAAAAGTTGTTAATGTTCGTTGGGCACAATACTGGACGGCTCGACAGCTACTCTCTTTAAATTCGTAGGGTGCCAACCCGAGGCCTGGATAAAATCGGAGGGAGACGCATACAAATTTTTATCCTGCGATGGCGTCATTAAGCAGAACCTGCCTACCTGTCCCCGAAAGTTCCTCAGTGTTTTAAACACAGTTTAGTTAGTGTGACGTTAATCACCCAAAAAATTACACTGCACACCTCTTTTGCGTATCTCATCATTGATATTTAGTCGTAGTTAATATTAAACGACACAGAGTGATGAAATAGAATAGATCATTAGCGTCGACCTCCTCCTTCATTCAGGCTTGGGACTGGCGCTGCCTGACACGTGGCATAAGCGATTTAACGGTGTCTATGAAACCATATAAATTATTTTTGTTTTTAGCATTGGTGTTTAGCGTCAACTTGCGGCCGCAGAGGGTCAGTACTCTAATATGGGACAACTCACGAAACTAATGACTGAACGAAATTTATGAATATGTAGTATTGTGATAAGCAACGTAAAGGTGTCTAAGCATAACCTTACATTATTTAAAGCTTCGCTTCAGATAAATAATACTTTTGGAAAAAAGTCAGAATAAGTTTTCCTAATTTATCTGCAGGTGTATACGCGTGTCCAGATGGTTTATTTGAGTATGGAGTCCATATATCCACATAAGATAACAGATGAAAAATGTTAGAATCAGTTTATCAGACCTTCGGCCGGCGATTGATCGTTCTCAATATCTCCAGGTTCTCTCCAGTTCGAGATTTATAAACGGAAGCGTTCTAAATTCGTGCTGTACTTCAACGAGTTGTTTTCACAGAGGAATTACCCGCCTTGGCAGCTGCTCTGCCTCCTCTCTTTGGTCTCTCTGGCAACCGGACTCGGATCTCCGCTGGACATCCCTCTCTTGAAAACCCCTCTAATAGGACGCAATGCTCGTGAATAAACTGAAGCCCTGCGCTTAGGTTTAGAGTAGCGCTTTAGAAATTTTGAGCTTACGATTACGCTACGAACCTGAATCAGCGTAAAAACAGCGCTAAATAAACCATCGTCTGTTGTAAATCGTCCTCTTATTAGACAACGATGACGTCGTGTGAGTCCAGCGCCACCTCGTGACGAACAGATCACTTTCACGAACAACGATTTCTTTGCCAATCCCCTTCATTACCGTTTCCCTCTGCTTTCATTTATATTAGCGACATCTTGTGGCTTCTAAGACCGTTCTCGTGGCTATCAACACTGACTTAAATGAGTTTTGAAATCTGACTTATATATACCTTCATAATATCTACTTATAAAGGTGTCTAAGGTGCGCCTAACAAATGAAATTCTAAACGCTTGCAATTACACAGAAATGCGAACCAGAGCCAGAGGCCAGATGTAGAACAATAAAATATCGGAATTTTTTCAAATTCTTTGTCGAACTTTGCATCAGTTTATTTTCTTCTGTCGTAACCTTAAGAAAACGAAGAGCAGTCCCTTAATGCAGCCATGGGTATGAAGACTTAGAGACTTCATTTATTTAGCCGCGGCATTTGGCCAGTCCTCTTCCTGGTCATCTGACCTTCTCACAGACACTGTACGGTCAGTGTACTCATTGTAGATGAGGTGGCTGGGGCACAGTTGGAGTACAAATGGTGAAATAAATATATTTACTGGCGAAGTTTTGAACCCCGGACCTGACGGTTGACAGGCAGCGCCCTCTATCGCGCACCCCTCCTTACCTAGAGTAGCTTTCTATTGAGTAAAAGCCATTAGCCGAACTCTAACATAAATCCAGAATCATTAATAGACATCACTGTATTACAGACAAACGCAATCATTCATTGTATCTACGCACTGTTGCCTTCGACTTCGCAAAGCAAACATTTTTCAATCTAATTAAAGGAAAAAAGGAAGGAAGTTGAGAAGGAAGGAGAAGGGAAGGGATGGAAGGGTAGATGGATAGGGGGATGGATGGAAGAAAGTAAGAAAATAGTAAGCCTAGTAGTATCGAGGATTTTAACGTTTAGCGACTTACAGCTGGGAGGGTCGTTTTCGTCGACTTTACCATAATTATAGGCTACAGTTTTTGACGACAGAAGTATAGCAGTACAGGGAAACTAAGGAGTAGTTGATATCGGAAAAATATGCTCAGCCTAATTACACTATTATTAGTTTAGTATTTTCCTATTCTTAACAGCACCTAATGCAGTGCTTCCCAAAGTAGTGGTCCGCGGACCGGTGCCGGTCCGCGAGTCCTCAGTTGCCGGCAGGGGCGTCTATCCCCCCTAAGTCATTGGAGAAACGTCCTTTTCCGCCCTCTTCTTCCCCCCTCGCCGTTCCTTCCCCCCTAAAATGGTGGCACACACACTGACAAATCTTTCCCCCCTTATTTCTTGGATGGAGCATTTGCTCCAAGGTTTCTATGGTGTAGACGCCCCTGGTCGCCGGTCCGCGAGTCCTATGTAGCCGGTCCGCAGCGCGAGTCAACAAGCTGCAAATAAGAGGATAGACGTTTTCTCGATTGGGTCTCGCTTCAAACTATCTTAAAACACATTAACTTGTTTAAAACTTGTGTTATATTTAGAACTGTAGCTAAATTTATGATGTTTTCCCAACAATATCCTCTCCTTCCAAATTCCAATGTAAATTTATGATTTTGTACAAAATTCCAAGATTTGTTTTACATTATCATTTTTAAATCTTATAATAAATTAATACATATTTAAGTAATCCAAAAACAAAAGGAATTATTATATTATAAATATTGTTATTGTTGTTTTTGGATTGTATCTTGTAGCTACAAACATGTATGGATTCAAAGCAAGCACGATTTAACGAAGTGAGATAAATATACCGCTCTAACATCAATTAAAAGGGTGTTTTAACATACTCTAATAAAAATATACGTTATGATAGCAGCGTTTCCTTATCTGACTTTACCATGTATAAAACTCACTAGAATTGTTCAATAATGTACTGGTGACCAAGAAATCTTGATAATAATAATAACAACCGTATAAATATATTCGGGAATGTTTTCAACAGAAATAACAGCTAAGAACCGTTAGGAGCTAGAAGTGACAGCGCTTTCGATTTCTTTCATGATCCGCAGACAGAGCTCCTCCTGCCATCTGGCTGTCACAACCTGAACTCCAACCGGAAGTCCTTCAGCGCCAGTCATTCCCTGTAATGGTAAGCAAGAAGTTTACCGAAAATCGTTAATGTGAAACTTGGAAGTACAATGCGAACTAATGTTATGCGATCATGCGAAACATATTTAATGTTACGTAAGTCATTTTATGTAGCTATATATGTATCTCTGTTTTTGCATGTATGCATGTATATATGTATGCTTGCTTTGTGTAATTGATTAATTAATTAATTAATTGCATTTAATTAATTACTTAATTCTTTGATTAATTTATTCATTTGTTTATTCATTTATATTAATTAATTGATAAATTCTTTCATGCATGTTAAATAGTTAATGGTGTTTGTGTACCTATATGCTTATATAGCGCCTGACAATACCTGACCATAACGTACCATACCTCATCGTCACATACCTTCTTGATGGCGATATAAGCTTCGTTGCATTCCGGATATTTCTCCATCTGCATCACGTCATCCTTTGTT
This sequence comes from Allolobophora icterica, assembly GCA_963556255.1. Taxonomy (NCBI): domain Eukaryota; kingdom Metazoa; phylum Annelida; class Clitellata; order Crassiclitellata; family Lumbricidae; genus Allolobophora; species Allolobophora icterica. The sequence goes on along the minus strand of OY744603.1, from coordinate 8,406,789 downwards.
ACCTTGGTAACGGGAACCACCCCGGCTGGTACATCGAAGATGTTGTAGATCTGAAGGTCACTTCCCTCGCCTGAAGGTCACAGACAACAAGATAGAAAGAAAAGTGGACGATGAAGAACATCTATCAATAACTAAACATCTTGATTCGTAATCGTAAACATCAAATTTCTAAGAAGAAGAGAGCATTCCTTTACGCTAGTCTAAGAGGCAGGCATGGCTATGAAGTGTTAGCGACTTCAACTGCCTTGGTGGGGATTTGAATTCCCGACCTCTCCCTTGATAGCACAGGACGCCAACCGCTAAAAGTTCGCACGCACACAAATTTCTCAAGCGTTACTCGCAGCTATGCGAAGGGCACCGGCTTATTCTTGAGCGCTGCTTCGATGTAGAGGAGTTTTCTAAGGATATCAATAAAATACCGTTATCAGATCTGGAACCGATTTTGGTTTTCGCTGAGTGGCTCTACTGGGACCCTGGAAAATTTCAGGTGACGGTTATGATCCGATTTATCATTAAACTACTTGAGACAAAACAAGAATAGATTAGATTAGAATAGAATGGATTAGATGGCTCCCTGTTCTTTTCTTGTCATCTAAACCTCCTTCGACATGATTCTTTCAAGAAGAAATTCCCGCTGAGCACTGTGATAAATCCTTTCCTACTTCTTCCCTGGTCATTGTCAGATTTCAATTGTAATGTATATTGCACCTAACTAAAACTCGTCTAAAGCAATAAACTCTTCGATGAAGAAAGGCGTTGGTTACCCCGATGTGGAATGATCTCTTCAATGGGCATCGCAGGGCAGCTGAACGCTGGACAGATCAACGCGTCCAGTTGGGCTTCGTCCCAAGCAGCTTCGAAAGACCTCCGAAGATCCTAATCAAATTTGCATACAACAGGTTTAATGACATCTTCTGGCAACAAAGACCGTTGACAGAAATTTATTTTGAATAGTTCCCACCGTTCCTGTGGTACAATAATATTATTATTAGCGAATATTATTATTAGTCCAAATGTTAACGCCATCTTAGGACATCAAAGGCCGTTGACGACAACTCGACGATGTAAACAATGATTGGATAGTTGCTGTTTTGGACCTAACGACACCGTGTCATAACAAAGATGATAACCGTTGGCTTCCTCCTTTCTCCAGACTTGGGACTGGCATTACCACAGGTAATGATAATTACAGCAAGTAAGGCAATGAAAGCGAGAAATTCACAGCGTCAGAAAGACGCCGTTATAAGGTTTCAAAATAGGACTTACAATTCACTAACTTTCATTTTTTTTCGCCATAAAGCGATTATTATAATTATTGTGATTGCACGAAAATGTGAAATATAATAACTCAGAAGGAGCGATTTATGTGGTCAAGGCCCATTCTTAGTAATAATAATTAGCCTCGTAGCTAATGTCTAACGGAGACATAGTGTAGTGGTTAGCGTGCTGGACTCGCAATCGAGAGGTCGGGGTTAAATTCCCCGCTGGGGCAGAAAATTGTTTCACTATTTCTGCTCCACATCCGCCCTTAGCCAATTCAGCTATAACGAGTACACTGACTCTGGCCCAACGTCGAGCTTTTGCTGTCACAGGTCCCTCTGCCTGGAATGGTCTTCCCTCTCGACTGCGAACTAAACTCCAGATGGGAATCTTCCCAGCATCTACTCGCGTGCTCAAGACGTTTCTGTTTCCACGGGGCTCATACAGAGTTTATATTGCGAGAGGCGCCTCATAAATTACTAGATACGATACGATACGATGCTGACTGTACATTGTCGGTGGGGAGATGAGACGGAGAGGGAGAGGATTGGCAACCCGCTCTCATATGCCGAGGCTAAGAAAATCAAGTCGCTAACTCTTCATTCCCATTGCTGCCTCAGGGCTAGCTTAAGTGACTGCTCTTCTTCTTGTTCTTCTAATGCCTAACGACATCTTGTGGCTTCTAAAGCCGTTGACGTCGACTAAATCGAAGGAATGGATTTTATATCACAACCTAGTGAAAATGAGAAATATAATAACGCCATAAAGAGTGATTTAAAGGTGTCTTGTGCTAGTCTACTTTTATAGTAAACTTCATAACTGATTTCTAACGACATCTCGTGGTTGCTAGGACCGTTGACGTACACCTCAGTGTACACATTGTAGCAAGAAATAAACGTAGTAGTAGCAGTAGTTATATAGTAGTGGTGGTGGTGCTAGCAGAAGTGGGTTGTGCATTGGATTCAAAATTGTTCTCCATCTTACGTCATCAAGGTTGTTATTTTTCCTAGGTATAACAATCATCGTCGAATGACATCAACTACCGGAGAGTGGAAGTAAATAGTTTACGCTCTCTAGGCTTATATAGTTTTGCATGACGCCGTTTTAAAGGTATGTAAAGAGAGCAAATCGGCCACCGTGTCCCATCTACTTGAAGAAGTGTTTCATAGTTGGAATAAGACTTCCTCCCTTAGTTTAACAGGCAAATGGATGCTTTAGTTACTATAGAAGTGGATAAAGATGGGAATTAAACTGGAATTCCTTCTTTGCGAAGTCAAAGGCTGGAGCGAAGGATATGAGCGTTTCCTATAGATAACAATGGAACGATGTGCTCATCTGTAGATTATAATCATACATGTACTTCTTCTATTGTTTTCCACCATTCGGCGATTCCTCCACTGTAGAAACATCAGAACAACGCATAAAGTCATCAACTTGCTTTATATAACCCTCATGCCGCAACTCTGGGGTAAATTTACCCTCCAGAGCGGTTTTTCAAGCATAACTATGGAACGGAAAGATATATTCAAAATTCCTTTGGCGACTTTCCTGAATAATATGTTTTCTCTACAAAACGGCTTTGGTTTCATAAAGCTACTCTTGCGTCACGCTCTTATGACATGACGTCAAACTTTGACTTCACAGTCGAAATTGCATTACATCAATGTTTTCTCTAAAAGCATCATTCTTAGACGGATGTTATTGCCAACTCATTGGAGTCAAGTTATGTTTTGGAGAGAGGAATTCCAAAACCATATTTTAAAGACAATTTAGCAATTATTTCCTGCGGAACACATGACGTCACTCCCAATGACGTTTGAAGACACCAAGACACCATTCTAACACTTGAAGTTCCAACGAAACCATGGGTTATTTAAAAACAAAAGGTCAAATGACCTTGAACTGCATATTGAACTGATGGTTTTACCATGTTGCGTGTACCTTTTTCAGATTGCGCGACACCGCAAACCGTTAAACAAACACCACGAACACCATTCTACCTCTTGTAGTTTCAGCGAAGCCAAAAGTTGACCACAACAAGCCAAATGACCTTCACCACCACGAAGCCATTATCAAAGGAAATGCATCCTTAACAGTACTCGTGAATGAGTAATTGAAAAGAGTGACCAGCTTGAATGATGATAACAAAAACAATTACGACGATAATTTGCTCAAAACTTATGTAGAGCCAGTGTTTCAATGTTTTACCTCATTCCGCAAGCGTAGTGAACGCATTCAGACATTTCCTTATCCTAAGGAAAAAAGAAAAATATTTTAGGTTGAAAGGAGATTAGGTAGGAGGGAAGGAAGCATAAGGGACGAAAGGGACAGTGAATGATGGAAGGATAGAATGAGGATTGAATTAGGTATGAATGAACGAAAGTATGAATGGATGAATAGTTTTATTACAGAACGAATGACAGAAAGAGTGAAAGAATTAATGACTAAATGAATTACTGAAATAGTGAAGTAATGAATTAAAGAATCAATGAATCACATGAATAAATGTTTCATCGATGGGTGAATAAAAACAACCAAATGGGCGAACGATGGATGGATGGATAAATGAATGGATGAATGAATGAATTAATTAAGCTTAATCACTCGATGCACAAACAAAATAATGTATATTAGGTGCACAATTGGATAAATGGACGGAGGATGGATAGATGGATGATATCTTACCTGGAATTTGAGAATCCATTTCAACAGACGCCTGACTATCATCGGCATTTTCAGTAGTTTCTCAATGTCAGCGATGTTGTCATAAGCTCGATCACCTTCACTAAGATACATACACAACACAAATACGTATGCACAGATTTTGGTGAGCCATCGGTTGGTGCCTAATGCATTACGCACCGGCGAAATATATACTAATTGAAATATGAGACAAGAAGAGACTGGACTAGAATGAAATAGAATGGAATGGAATAAAGTAGAATGAAATGGAATAGAATGGAACAGAATGGAATAGAATGAAATGGATTAGAATGGAATGAATAAAGTAGAATGAAATGAATAGAATTACATTGAATGAAATGGAATAGAATGAAATAGAATGGAATGGATTAGAATGTAAAGGAATAAAGTAGAATTAAATGGAATACAATGAAAAGTTATTAAATTGAATAGAATTAAATGGAATGGAATATAATAAAATAGAATGAAATATAAAGAAATAGAATGAAATGAAATGGAATTGGATAAACTCGTCCTCTGTGCTTTAGAGTAACGCTCTTGGAATTCACGATTGCGATTAAAATAAAATAGAATGGAATATAATTGAACAGACAAGAATAGAATAGACAAGACAGAATAGAGAAGTGTAGATTGGACAAGAATAGAAACATAATAGTATGGACGATTGGGCGGATCTTCACCCTGAGTACTTCGGGCTACAGCCAGTTGGAGACGAAGAGCCAAAGACCCAGCCCATCGGCAAAGAGTCGCGGAATCGGTAACACACTGAAAAGGATCATCGATGACAATGATGAGAATGGAAGAGATAGAATGAAACGAAATAGATTTAAGAGGAATAATTATGGAAAGCAATAGAATGCAGAAGAATGAAATAAACCAGTATTATGTTAGACTGGCGATTAGATTGAATTGAATTTATAATATAAGATCAGATCAGATCAGAGTAGACTAGATTGGGGTAGACTATATTGGATTCGATTAGATTAGATCTACATACAGTACTTCTAGAACAGTCTTTCCCTGGTCAGCAAAGAACAGCTTTCCTTTCGTGTTTAAGGCGTCTGCTAACTCCGCAATTTCCTTCGGAATTTTCCATTCGATCAGCTACAGTAACAAATCAGCGATGATCGGAGAGACGATCATGATTCATGATTATAAGGTAATGATCATAAATGCTCAGAGCTAAACGACATCTTATGGCTGGCAGCAAAGTCCGTTGACGTAGACAGACACTCCTATGGTATGAAACAGCATTTGGTCTTTAAAACGCAAATGTAGTGCTTGCCGGAAATAAGATTTATAACAAGTCGTGGAAATCGATTTAAAGGTGTCTAAGTGTAGCCTGATCGTAATCGTAATCTACAAACTTCTAAGGCGCCACTTGAAGGCCAAGCGCAGGACACCAGCCTATTCACGAGCGCTACGTCAAGTCAGAGGGGGTTTCCAGAGAGTAGTCCAAAAGAGATCCAAGTCCGATTTCCAGAAGGCCAAACCAAATCAGAGGGTGTTTTCCGGAGAGTAGTCCAAAAGAGATCCAAGTCCGATTTCCAGAAGGCCAAACCAAATCAGAGGGGGTTCCAGAGAGGAGTCCAAAAGAGGTCCAAGTCCGATTTCCAGAGTACCAGATCAGGAGAGGCAGAGCAGCTGTCAAGGCAAGTGTCGTTTACGGCGAGAAGAATTGGAAGGCGGAGGATCAGATGAGTCAGGGTAGGAGTACTTGAAAAGGTGAGACTTCAGTTTTGAGTGGAAAGCCCGGGGAGTGATAGATAGAGGAACTTGAGGAGGCGGATGAAGGACAGGTTGCAATAATGATGGAGGCACTGAGAAACTGCGGAATTCAAGAGGGAGATCATTCCAGAGGCGTGGTGCTCTGTTGGATATGGCTCGGTTGGAGAACATGAGGTGAGTGTTGACTGGGGGTCGAGAAAGACAGAGATAGTAGGAGGATCGGGTGGAGCGGGTTGTCTGAATGGTGAAAGATCATGAAGGTACTTGGGCTGGGAATATTGTATGGATTTGTAGGTTAGTGATAGGTCATTGAAGTGGATTTACGTCAAATCGAGGTCAAGTCGAGGTTAACTATTAAACTCGAAAGAATTATATTTCCTTCAAAGTGCTGATGTCTCCTTGGTAGATAAATTAGTTTCAGTTGACACACTGCTTTTAATTAAACGTGTTTACCAGATAAGGAGAAGGGTGACGCTAATCAACAGCGTTTTGACACACAGCATCTCTAAATACAAACTACACACATTTATGTAATTAGTTTTTATATTTTCATCAGATAAAAATTTAGGCTAATAAGTTTAAGTTATGTTTTAAACGTGATATATGTTGACACTGGATATTACTCATAAGATTAGTCTAGTCGTGCCTAAGCACCTTTAAATAGTTTTAATACTGTTATCTAAATTTACAAGGATCCTTTGACGCAAAACTTCGCCACTGCACTGTCTTATTGCCAGGCACTGCTAGTCACAAGCCTGGATGAAGGAGTGCGACGATAATTATCTTTGTTATCACACAGTGTAGTTTACCTAAAACTAATACTACTACTTGACGGCAAATAACGTAGTAAATAATTTTAAATTAGTGAGACTACTTGTCTCTTTCAGCGCTTATGTTTGCCTTTCCAGCGCTTGAATGCAGCCGATTTTTGTTGCACCTTTTCCAGCAGCAAAACCATCTGTAAATACTAGCCATTCCAGAACAACCCTACTATAAGTTTTGCAATCCCGAGGGAGCATGTGTACCTCGGGAAAATATTAATAATAATGATGAACTACCGTATGTTTCTTTTCCTTGGCCAAGATGTCCTTTGTCAGTAGAACGGCTCTCTTGCAAGACGACACTGGTTCGAAGAGACCATTCTCCAGGTAATAACCAATTCGCAGCGGTCTCGAATCCGTGTAAACCTGTTCAATTAAGTACAATACAACACACCTGTAATTTGATAATGCCGTCTTTACAAAGTTATAGTCAAGTGCCATTTATTCTGAACTCAATTCTTAGACTAACAGCCATGAAGAATATGTTGCAGTGATTGCCTAATGTATGACAAATCGCCTTCCCGGGACACGGTAGCTGATTGTTTAGACTTTAGAGCGCTCTCTCGACACCTTTACAACGCTGTTAATCGATGCCATATAGATATGAAATACGGTGCGGTTCGTTAAAACGTTTCTTTGGACACCTTAAAAATTAATCCAACCCATCCTATATAAGCACAACTCGGGAACTTTAACATGAGTGAACTTTAACATGAATAGAATTAAGCTGTAATATGCTAAACAAATTTCTGTCGACGTCAACAGCCTTTGTTGCTATAAGATGTCGTTAAACCTGGATCCATCCTTCCATTAACATGAGTGAAAGGTTTTCAATCCTAAAACAGATTAAGTAAGGACGGTCTGAGTCAGCGGTCGCGAAGCCGCAAGATGTCATTAAACAAAGGAAATTACTCCATACAAATAATTGAGATTGTTAAATTGATTAGATCGCAGTGAATAATGATGTACAGTTATTTTATCCCATCGGCAACAACGGTCTTTGATGACATACAAGTTGGTTATAAAAGGCGGAGACATTGACTTTAAGCCTTTGGAAGTGAGGTGAAACATTGGAACGTTTGTGGTGAGGTGGGGTTTGATATACCCCAATACATATTTTTTACTTGCAAGTCGCGATATCAACTACAAACATTCAGGGGCTTCTATCCCTATTCAAGGTGGGCGCAAGTTGAGCCCAGTGAAAAACAGGGGGGGAAATATTTATTTTCAATTTTTATCACACTCCCTACAAGTTACAGTCTTACAGAGTCTTTGCTCACAGTTCTGTGCAGCGCCTACTACGTGGGGGGGGGGGGAGGAAGCAGACTGCTTCCAATTTGTGCCAGAGGGAAAGTTCCCCCTCCAGTGAAATGGATGTTTCTGTTCCACTGACAGTACTGACTCAGGCCAGCAAAATGCTTTGTCCTGCAACATCCAAGAACTGAACACCTTCGAACGGCATTTTTCAACATCGTAATTTTATGTATTACCATTATTAGCCATGCAATGTTTGCTTAGGTTACAGTATCTAAGCAGTGTTAGAGATTGTCGTTATTATTTGTATCAGTATTATGGGCCATGTAATATTTGCTTAGGTTCAGGGGCATATACACTTTGGTCTAATAAGTGGGGGTACCAATTTCTTCTTGTCGCGTGAGGAGATCGACGACAACGACGAGATGTCATTATCATCATGATGTAATCGTCGTTGCCGGTCGAGATAGGACGATGACGGACGAAAGCCAGTCTCCACTTGGGCAACAATGAAGACAGAGAGGCCGAGGTGTAATCGGACACCATACAGCCAAGGTGTAATAGGACACCTCGCGGCTATGGTGTAACCAGACACCGCCCGCGCTGCAGGCGAGCGACGACCCGCGTATCGAGGAGCAATCTGACACTAATTGACGATAGCTTGACGTGGGGAGGGGGCTGACCGGTGCACGCTGAAGTTCCTACTTAACGGAAGGAAAAGGAGAACACGGGACTTGTACTGCTGAAGAACGCGACGTGTGAACATCGGTCGAGCGAGAAACATCGGGAGGAACGACCAGCGGGGCGGCAGAGTATAGTCCGTCAGATTCAGAGACTGACGCGAAAGAACGATCTGGAGTTAGGCTGTACGAAGCAACATTTGAGATAGTCCGATTTAATAACTAAACGCTTTAATACTACGTGGAAGTTCCCGTAGAGTTAGTGTATATATATTTGTTTCTTTAATTAAATTCATTTATTAATTAAACAAAGTTCGTCGTGAATCTTCTATAGAAAAGTTAGGCACGTTAAATAAAAGTGCAAGTAAAAGAACAAGCAATCGAGGGTCGACATCAACACACGGCAAACACACGACTGGGAAACCTCCGATTGCGACATTGGCGCAGTCGACAGGATTTTCAACTGAAGACGTCACGACGAAGAGCGGAACCGGAAACGGAAAAGAGGAATCTCAACAGATCGGGACCAGCGGCGAATACAACCCTTCGCAACTGGAGAAATCGAGTGCCGGACTCCTGAGGACGAAGGACTCGAAGGAACCGACAGCAACAGGCAAGGACGAGGAACAAGAGCGCCAACGGACGACCGACCATCGCTAGCAACGACGGACGGGAGTGGCAACGGAGGACAGCGGATCAGCCAAGATACCAAAAGACGGAACACGCTCGACGTATCAGAGGGTAAGTCCTTACTGGTAGTCGTGGTAATCTGTGAGGTTGCGGTTGAGGTCTGGATGAGGATTGGTGTGCGAATAGCCGAGGCTTTTGCGTAGCTCCTTTTGCTCAGTTCTGTTCTTGTTGTATTTGTGGTAGAATTTTAAGACGTTGTTTTCTTTGATTTCTGACCAGCGGTGACTCTCCTCTAACTTACTTATCTTTTTCTATTAGTGAGCGGACTGTTGGAAGATGGATAAGTTGTCGGCATGGAAAAGAATGATGGCGCGGAACATACCCCATCACAGACTAGTCGCATATCTGATAAAGATGGGACTAGAAGAGAAGGAATGGGATCCCATGAATATGAACCAGCTCCGAGAGGCTAGCGCTGAAATAATTGTTTCTGGACGGGAGGCCCCGCCAGAAGTAAGTGAGGAAGTAATCGCAGGTAGCCTAGATAGCATTATTAACACGACAGTGCAGAGGCAGCTAGTCGAACTCAAACGACTAAAATACGAGAGAAAGGAAGTGGAGAGAGCGGAGAAGAGAAAAGAAGAGGAGGAGGAAAGGCAGAGAAGGATCGAAGAAGAGAGAGAGAGGAGACTAGAAGAGGAAGAAGAAAGGCAGAGAAGAGAAGCGAGAGAGGAAGCGGAGAAACTGAGGAAAGAAGAAAAAGGGGAAACGGAGAAGCAGAGGAGAGAAGAGAGAGAGGAAGCGGAGAAGAGACTCAGGCTGCTTGAGGAGAGAGCGGAGAGGAGAAAGGAAGAGAAGGAGGAAAGGCAGAGAAGGATCGAAGAAGAGAGAGAGAGGAGACTAAATGAGAAAGGAGAGAGACTCAGGCTCCTTGGGGAGACGCAGGCTGAGAAGCTCAGGATAAGTAGAGAGGAGAGCAGGCTGCTTGAGGAGAAGCGGGCTGAGAGATTAAGGTTTCAGGAGAAGTTGAGGAGAGAAGAAAAAGAGGAAACAGAGAGACTCAGAATGCTAGAGGAAAAGCAGGCTGAAAAGCTCAGGCTTCAGGAGGAGAAGCAGAGGAGAGAAGAGAAAGAGGAAGCAGAGAAATTAAGGCTTCAGGAGGAGAAACGGAGGAGAGAAGAAAAGGAGGAAACAGAGAGACTCAGAATGCTAGAGGAAAAGCAGGCTGAGAAGCTCAGGCTTCAGGAGGAGAAGCAGAGGAGAGAAGGGAAAGAGGAAGCAGAAAAATTAAGACTTCAGGAGGAGACTTATGTAAGAGAGTACATGAAAATGTATATTACAGGGCTCCCTGTGACATCGTCTCTAATAGATAGCGGGGCCGAATACAATTGTGCGCGAGCAGAACTAATCAGGCCGCTCAACCTACCTGTGGTCAAGCAGATAGAGGTGAAGGGGCTGAACGGTCAATCAATGATTGTGGACGTGGTGCGGCTGAGACTAAAGGGGTCTCAGGACGGCGAGGACAGCGAGGGGGAGGTAAATTACGCCCCTGATGTTCGGATATGGGCGGCACTCATTAAAGACCTTAATGAACCGTTAATTATCACGCCCACTACAGCCGACTTGCTGCCCGAGACAGCGTTGTATTCGAGTCACGCGGCCAGCGCTCCTGAAATAGACCAAATTTCAGAAGCGCAGGCGGTCGCAAGGACTGAGACGAGTGAGGAAGAGGAGAGAGGGGAGGAGGTAGAGGGACTTAGGACGCTGATAGGCGAGGATTACTTCACGGTCGCTCAAGCAGACAGTGGGAGTGTAGGAGAAATCGGTCCCGAAGAAACGGATAATGAAGAGCTATTCTTCAAGCCTGAGATACCACCCCACCCAAGGAAGACACAATAGTAGGCAGAAACAAGATGGCGGCTGAACAAGCACAATGTTCGACACTAGCACCATTCTTGGCCCACGGGAAAATTGGGGCGAAGAGCCTCTTCACTGAAGACAATTTGCCCTTTCATAAAGACAAAATAGCTGGGCATTCTGTGAAACAACTGTGCTTGCCTAAAGAGAGAATAGACAAAGGCATCATCCAATCACCGGAAGCGCGAGGAGCAAAGAAGGAGGGCCAATGGCAAGGCCCGGCCATCATCGCTCAGGTGAAATCGCCCTACACATACATCGTGGAAATAGGGGGCAAAAGCCGCTTACTACACGCAAATCGGATCCGCAAATATAACGAAAGAATACAGCAAGCATTGATTAACAATTGCTCCATTCTGTTCGAGAAGGACGAAGACTTCGGTCACGGGGAAGCGGTGGGTAGCTTCGTCACGAGGCAGACAAGGCCCAGTGCACAAGTAGACCCTATTGCCGTTGCACACTTAACGGTACCCGAGCGGAAACAGCTGTTTAGTCTGTTAGACAGGTTTCCAGATGTGTTCTCGGACAAACCAGGTTTCTGTCCCGTCCTAGAACACACAATCACTGTTAGCGCGGAGTTCAGGCCGAAGAGTTTGCGAGCCTATAAGGTGCCGGAACTGCTCAAACCGGAGATGGAGAAGCAGACCCGCAAACTTTTGGCCCTAGGTATCATCACTCCCTCACATAGTGACATGGCAGTACACTCGATGATGTGGCCGGATCACATGAAACACCTAGAGAAATACTTAATGACTATTCAACAGTCGGGTCTGATCCTTAACATTAAGAAGAGTTCGTTTGCTAGGCGACAAACAACGTTTGTAGGTCACCTGATCGGATCAGGGAGCATTGAACCGGATCCTATGAAAATCGCAGGGCTAGGGAAAATCCCTCAACCCGAGTCCAAAAAGGACATACGGAGATTAATTGGCTTCTTCAGTTATTTTAGGAACTTCATCCCTAACCTGGCTGAGACAGCCAGAATTCTCACTGACTTGACCCAGAAATCGGTGCCTGCTAAGATACCCTGGCGAATTGAACATCAAAATGCGCTAGATAAACTTACGCACGATTTGAATAACGCTGTATGTTTGCAGACAATTGACTACGGCAGAGAGTTTGGTCCATCGACTGACGCTTCAGACAAAGCAGTCGGTTGCTGCTTATTCCAAATTCAAGACGATGGAACAGAACGGCCAATATGTTTCGCCAGTTCTAAATTAGATGCTACGCAAGCGCGTTGGTCCACTGTGGAACGCGAAGCGTATGCCGTAATCTTTGCGTTGAAGAAGTTTAGGAATTGGATTTTTATGTCAAGGACCACCCTCTATTCTGATCACAATCCCTTGACTTTCCTAACTGCTTCTACGCCCACAAGTGCTAAACTTGCGAGATGGGCTCTGGCACTCCAGGACTTTGATATCGCTTTTAAATATCGTCCTGGGGCGCTGAATATTCCCGCTGATCTTTTGTCCAGACTATGATTGAGGAAGAAGGCGGACTACCATGTAAGGCACCGCGACAACTTAACGGAAGGAAAAGGAGAACACGGGACTTGTACTGCTGACGAACGCGACGTGTGAACATCGGTCGAGCGAGAAACATCGGGAGGAACGACCAGCGGGGCGGCAGAGTATAGTCCGTCAGATTCAGAGACTGACGCGAAAGAACGATCTGGAGTTAGGCTGTACGAAGCAACATTTGAGATAGTCCGATTTAATAACTAAACGCTTTAATACTACGTGGAAGTTCCCGTAGAGTTAGTGTATATATATTTGTTTCTTTAATTAAATTCATTTATTAATTAAACAAAGTTCGTCGTGAATCTTCTATAGAAAAGTTAGGCACGTTAAATAAAAGTGCAAGTAAAAGAACAAGCAATCGAGGGTCGACATCAACACACGGCAAACACACGACAGGGCGACCTCCGATTGCGACACTTCTCCACTTTAGCTTTTCGCATGGAGACCATTTCGGACAATGTCATAATACCTGTAAGTATTCTCATTAATTTTTGTGTCAGTAAAAACAAGCCATCTTTGAATTGCAGTAATAATAAAATATTGATTGGCATTATTTAAATAGTGGGGTACGGTCCTCCAGTCCAAAAAGTGGGGGTACGGCCGGGTACCCCTCGTACCTCCCACAAATTACGCCTATGCTTAGTTTACAGTGTCTAAGCAGTGTTATTGTGTATCATTATTAGGCCTACTTGTTTTTCTTTAGCTATTGACCATTAGGCCCTATGTTCCGCTATTTTTCTGTTGATGTAGGATGCAAAAAAGCTTTAAAAATTGATAAATGCGTTCATAATCCTGTTGATTAAGAAAAACTAGTTGGTCAGTGCTACAATTATTGTCGTGTATAGTGAAAATGGGATTATCAGGTCTTGAAATATTCCAGCAAAAATAATTGTCGGCTGGGTAACACTACAGTAGGCAGGGATGGAGCCTGTTGCCACTGCATTGTACACCATTCATAATGCAGTCTTTAAAATCTCCATATATTTGCAAAGCAGTGTCCCATATTGCCCAGTATTTTAACATGCGTCCCATGTCCCATATTTTGGAAATTTTGTCCCATATATACTACAGTCTGTCCCATAACATTTTTACAGTGCACTGAGAGCCATAAGAAATTAATTCAACAGTTAAGTTGAACTAAAATGTATAGGTTTCCAAAACCAATATTTTTCTCCAAAAATGCGCTAAAACTCATCTACGGCAATGTAGAAATCGAAAAAAATTTCGGGCAGGACCCCTCCGCTTCAAGGGGAAGGAAGGGGAAGGTAGGAATAGTACGTAGAGTGGTAAAGGGAGAGGGGAGATAAAGTGTGAAGGATGGGGTGGGCAGTAGGGGAAGAAGGGGAGGCGAGGTATGGAAGGGCTTTACAGTAAGGGGATTGCTTCCACCTTATAGGGGGTTCTGTGAAAGAGGGGGGAAGGAGAGAGTTTGAGCCCGGTTGCTTAGGGGGGATAGAAGCCACTGCAAACATTAATTGTGAGGTAAACTATAATTTTATAACCAATTATCAACTAAACTTGTGATTATCACGAAACAAATAACTTATTGAAATGGCCAACAGGTGAACTAATAACCATGCAATATCTACTTGGTACGTGCATTTTTCAGTACTCATTCAAAACATTACCAAACGCACGAATAATGCCCGTAATAATGCATCAATTTTGCATCGATGCGAAATTATATGCTGCAATATCTTATATTATTGCCCATTTCATTTTTCGGCGTTGCGCCGTTACTTTTTTTAATTCGATAAAATCAAAATATATACGAAAATTTATAAATTCTTTTTAATATGCAACAAAATAAAAAAATTTGCGTTCAATAGTACCTGATATTGTCTTAAAATGTTCATATTTCACATTTACTAAGGTAAACAAAAATAATCCAAGCTGGTTCCACGTTTTCCATAGAAAACGCAACGTGGAATAGCTATGGGGTGTGTCAAACCCCACATCACGTCCAAAGGGTTAACAGAAATGGGCCTTAGGTAAATTCATGAGGTGTTGGAAGACGATAAAAGTTGTTAACCGCCCTTAGCTTCTTCAAATGCCCAGAGGAACCATATATTTGTTGACAGCGATTGCCATAGATTTACCCACAATGCACCGATCGCTAGTATACTTCAATCGCAGGCTGTCGCAAAAAATACGCAACTACATACATACGTACATGTATACCCAACAATCCTTGGATCTTTCCATGACACCTCTGGACAACCCCTCTGACACGACGCAGCGCACGTGAATTAACTGGAGATATGCGCTTAGCTTTAGAGTAGCGCTTTAGAAATTTGGAGCTTACGATTACGATTTCGAGATATAAATCGTAGTCCTTTGAGGTTTCCTCTGTAACTGCGTGAGGTAGCTGTGCTTCAACAGCTCCAACGCTAATGAGATGTTTGTTGTGGCGCTATATAATTGTACAGAGTACACATAAGGAGTTGATTGTTGACTTGCTTGTTCGTTGAATGGTAGAGGTGGTACTGATCGGTCCAGTTCGAACATATAAGGCACCAGTACCGCTTTCATCGCCAGTACCACGCTGTCGACGTCACGCGCCATTGGCCCCAGTACTATTGGTACTGCAAAGAGCAAATGGTACATTTTGGTACTGAAATGAGCAATTGGTACTATTTGGTACTGCAATGAACAATGTGGTAATGTCAAAAGCAGTTTGTACTATTGGCATTACAAGGAGCAATTGGTATTGTTGTTACTGCAATGAGCAATTGGTACTTTTTGGTACTATTGGTACTACGAGGAGCAATAATGGTAATGTCGGTAGAGCAGAAAGTGCTGAATTTTAATGCACTTTAATACGAGCAGCCTTATCTTTAGAATTGTCAATACAATCTAATCTGTTAACTTATGTAGCGCTGTTTCGTAATGCACATTGCACCAATCAATGGTCGCTTCTAAGCAAAGTCGCATTCCAATATCACATTGAGCCATTAGACAGAGCCGCGGAAGATACAGGATACGCGAAGCAGGAATAAGAACTAAAGAGCACTCGCTTACACACCTTTTCTTATCCTTTCAGTGGTCTTATAAATATGAGTAGACGCAGAAAATAATCAGCTGGATCCTTGGACTACGTTTTAAAAATAACTTTGACGAAAACTTTAAATCACAGACGAAACTGAGAAAAAACAGAGCAGAAGATAATGAGAAAAAGACGGAAACCGAGACCGAAGTCGGAGCGATCTTCGACCAACGGAGGGAACCAGTTGGCGGAGGTTTCTGGCGAAGGGAGAAGTGATTCCCATTCCGGGAAATCAGTGTAAATCCACTCCAACTTACGACCTCTGTCCGAGAGGAGACAGTTCTGACGAAGTCACAGAAACAACTTTGAGGATAAGAATATCCAGAAGAAGCAGAGAATAATAGAAAATACAGCAAAATCGAAAAGTAAGAAAATCCAAACGCAAACGAACCTGGAAGAACACCAAGAACAATCAATAGCAAAAGAAGCAAATTTAGAACAACGAAAGAAAGAAAATAAACTCACAAGCAGAATATATACAGAAATCACCTATATATTGAAAGACGGCAAGGACTTATGATGTCATACGCTGTCATTAAACTGTTCATAGAGCAATAATCGACTTACAACAGTTGTTCGTTGCATCGACTGTAAATGTTCCTTTAGTGCTACAAGTGCAACAGGAGCAACCATAAGCAAATACAACGCAATACGATACAATGCAACGCAATACAATTCCTCCGGAGCGGAGTAGAATATAAACGTGGGTCTACAGAACACAGCAGAACTTTTAGGCTTATAGTAGTTTTGGCGCAGTACTGCTTGGCGCCATGTCATTATAATAACAGCGCTTCTAAAGTCGTATTATATTTCCGAAAGTTGTCTGTTGTCTGACGAATTTTTGCTTCTGTTCGCTATTATAGTATATGGTATGGTATGCCAGTGCGATGGTTTTATTAGTAGTTATTATGCATTCATGCAAATAGAGTCCAACGTTCCTTGCGCTTAAAATTCACGAACGCCTACAGAATACTACAAAATGCAACCGTTGAGGCTACCTTGTGATTTCTAGAGAGAATGATGATCGTGCAGCGTGGCATGGTCTCCCCGAGCAGTCTCGAGTAAACGCGTAGAACGTAGAGACCGACCGACGAAAGTTGTTGTTGTTGCTGTTGATGATGATGATGACGATGATGATATGATGATGATGACGACGATGACCACAGCGACGACAGTGATGCTACGATGATGACGACGACGACGATATAAGGGCAAAGGGTGAACCTGATTCTGTTTCCAGTTGGCTTGAGACCGACAAGGCCGCAGAAGTGACAAGGGTTACGTATGCTGCCCCCAATGTCACTGCCCCATCCGAGGGGTGATCCGTGGAGGGCGATGAGGGCAGACTCCCCTCCGCTGGAACCCCCTGGGCCACGAGTCGGATCCACTGGGTTCAAAGTCGTTCCGAAGATCGGGTTCATTGTTGTATAGCTATAGGACGACATTAAGTAATGATCAATCCCATTAAAATTTTAATAGTTAGTTTATTTAAATAAATCAATGAATAAATGCATGCATAAATGAATCAAATAAATTAAAAGTCAATACAACAATCAGTCAAAAAACAATTGTTATTCAATTAATCAATCAATCAATCAGTCAACCAATTAAACCAACCAATCAATCAATCAATCAATAAATTGAAAATAGTAATCGAATGAATGAATAAATTTTTCTCCGCTGCATCATTCGTTCTAGTTGGCCTACGCATCTAAGTTTCGAAAGTGATTCTCGAAAATGTAGGTCAAATCGATTAAATAATTAAAAACTTTGTTAGCATTCAGATAATTAACAGATTTTAAGAAATGTAATAGAATAAGCACATTTAAGCAGAATACCAAATTTAATGGAATTATTTTAAGCAAGACTGCAGGGACATTACGCAAAGAGAAAGAACGAGAATAGCATTTGTAGTAAGTAAGTAAGTAAGTAAGTAAGTAAGTAAGTAAGTAAGTAAGTAAGTAAGTGGCTGCTTGAAGAAGATGCGATTACCTGATGGCCATGTGAGGAAGATTGGTCTTCACAAAAGGAACAGCTCCTTGTCTCTTGAGCACCTGACAAAAAAGTAATGCAGTAATAGCAAGAACAACCATATCATAATAGCAATTATAGTTGTAACAATAGTAATATCAAACGCAACAGCAATAGTAATAGCAATACCAAAAGTACTAGCATAGTGGTAACAACAGTAGAAAGTAATAAGTGTTTCATGTGACACTTGGAATGAAAACTTCTCTATTTGCAAGAAACACTACGCTGGCTCCCTGTCGAAGAAAGAACTGAAATCAAGTTCCTCCTCGGTCATTATCCGTAGGCTGCAAAGTGCATCGAGGACCTCGGTGTTCCAGTGTTGGGTTAGCTTGGTAGAAGAACGTTGCATCTGTTCCATGGGGATTATCCATTAATGACGTCATTAGAGCTGCCATATTCTTTACGCCTCCCTCCATTTTCCACTGAATTATTGATTGATTGAATGACTTAATTATTGATTGAATTATTTATTTGTTAAATTGTTGATTGGTCCACATGTGGCATTACTGTACTCTTTGCGAACGTCCTTCATGGATGACCACTCTCGCGTTGGTTCAACGGACTGTGAAGAATACCTTGTAACTGTAACCACAAATTTATGTAGCTTTTCTTCACGAGAAACTCAATGGAAGAAATACTACTAGTAACAGTCCCAGCATTAGTGATATCAAAACGAATAGCAATAGTACTAGTAATAGCAAAAGCAAAAGTAATGATAACACCTTACTGCAGAAACAGTTGAAGAGACGCTATGTAAATCCGTGATTATAGTGTTACAATTAAAATATACCTTGACGAGAACGGAGTCGTCAGCGTATGGCTTGTCGAGTCGAGAGATCAGACCGAGGTTGCCATCGTAACCCTATGACAAAAAAGTGAAAAACTTGTAATCCGTAACACCTGTTATCCGTAATGCCTGTAATCCGTGGCACATGTGAACTGTAACACTTGCAACATGTAAAACCTGTAACCCGTAACGCTGGTAATCTGCAACCCTTGTACTAAGTAATACTTGCAATATGAAATTCTTGTAATAACTAATACTAGTATATAGTCAGTAGCAATTGTAAACTGTAGCTCTTGTAAGCCCTAATACATGTAAGCTATAACATTCGTAGTTGTACCGTGTAACATTTATGACCCGTATCGCTTTTTATGTGCAATTTTCGTAACCGTAGCTCTTGTAATCTGTTACGTTTGTAATCCGAAGCACTTGTAATCGTAACGTACATGATTGTAATATAATACAGTAGAATGTGAGACACTGTCGTCAGTTCGAGTTCTGTTAGTAACACTGAGAAGAGGGTCACAATTTCTTTGTACTTTTCTGGTAATAAAGGGTGTTACACCTTTGGAAAAGTCGCTAACACTTCATATTCATTGCTGCCTGTAAGGTTGTCTTAAGGCATCGACCTTCTTGTTCTTGTTCTGCTTGTTCTTACTATTGTTCTTGTCTTCTTTCTCGTCAACTCCTCCTCCTCCTTCTTCTTCATTTTGTTCTTCCACAAGTCGCGGTCGTAATAGTAAAGGTGATTCTCAAATTATTCACTTATAATAACAACTGTAATTAAAGGTGTTGCCATGTATTAAACTCATAACTGCAAGTAGGTTTTTCCACTGTTAACGACATCTTGTGGTCGCCAAGACCGTTTACGTCGACCTTCACTACATGAAAGACCGATATCGATATGAATTGATCGTAAAATGGAAAGAAAACATATTTATTATAGCTTCGGAAGAAACGTTTTAAAGGTGTGTTAAAAGAACGTAATATAATTCGTAGTCATCACTGTTAAAGACATCATGTGGCCGCTAGGGCTGTTTACGTCGACCGTTCCTAATGGAATGGAATTAAATCAGTGAAGAGATTGAGCGAAAATGAGAAACTTATAACTTATAAAAGAACTGAGTTAAAGTTGTTTTAAAAAAGCGTATAGTGGGATTCGTAGTCTTCATTGTTCAACGACATCTTGTGACCAACACTATGGCAGTTAACGTCCACATTCACTGCACAAGAAACCATACTTGAGCAATTCATGGGAAAATGAGAAAAATGATTATTATAGCTTTGGAAAGAAACGTTTTAAAGGTGTATAAAAAGAACGTAATATAATGTGTAGTCTTCACTGTTAATGACATCTTGTGGCCGCTAAGACCGTTCACGTCGACCCATACTATTCAGATGAATATCAATGATTGAGCGCAAATGAGAAACATATAGCTTAGGAAAGAAATGAATTAAAGGTGTGTTATAAGAACGTATTGTATGATTCTCAGTCTTCTTTGTTCAACGACATCTTGTGACCAACACCAGGACCGTTAACGTCAACTTCGTGGCATTCATGCATTGTGTGTCTACCCTATGATAGAAATTAGAAAATATAGCTTCATAATGATCCCATTTAAAGGTGTCTAAAAAGAATTCGTAGTCTGTATTGTTCAACGACACCTTGTGGCCACTTGAGCCGATCTCGAATCCATAACTTCAGAAGTACATGTAAGTAACTACGCTGCGTCATAAGCAAGATAATTAGCGTCGCCCTCCTCCTTGATCCAGGCTTGGGACTGGCACTACCTCAAACGGCAGTGGTGGAGTTCATGCCTTCAATTATTACTATGGCAAAGATGATGGGACTTGCTTAACAATGACTCTAGAATCTAGAAATAATTATGCTCTTAGAATGTTTAATTATACAGTGGCCATGCATTATTCATTTCAAGGTCATTGTCACGTTTCTACAAGGTCTTTGTATGGCTTTGAGGTATTTGTAGATGATGTTTAGGTAGTTAGGGTGTGTTAGTATTGCCCGAATTCCTTCAATACCTTACCTAAATACAATACCTCACCTTATTTACAATACCTTATCTTAATACAATACTCTACCTTAATACAATACCTTACCTTAACACAATAGTGTTTAACGACGTCTTATGGCTGGCGTCGATCTTACCTTGCCTATGCATATAATTGTAGAGAAAAAAGACACAACACCTTCAGTTACCGTAAAACTTCTTATAAGCGTTGTTTACCATAAAAAAACGGTGTCCAAAGAGTGTGCATATAAATATAGGCGCCTTTAACGATCTAACTTGCTAACAAGTCTTTTCAGTTGCTGAACCTAGATTCGAAAACTATCTCCGTTTTTGTGTCCCTTCTGTTCAGTCGCTTGTGTCATTTCATTCCCAACTTAAAACTTATCTCTTTCAAATTGCTTATCCACCATTGGCTGCCTCTCTGTCTTAGTCAACTGACCTTCTGGATATTGACCTAATTACGGAATGGTTTTGGTGCACCATTGGTTGATGCCTTGTGCGTTGGACGTCGGCTGTTCTATTGAATTTACGAATTAATAAAAATTAATAGTGATTGATTGTAGTTTAGAAGAAATCTTATACGATGCAATATTTACGATTTTATATCCCATTGGTAAAACAGGAACTTAGCCGATCCGTTTAGAAGACAACATTTAATTCGTAATTGCCTTTAATTAATTATTAATCAGTTAATTAATTATCTGCATCTTTCCCAATCCGTTCTGTATTTATGAACTGAAATTCCGTCGAAGGTAATTACCTTTGCTGGATTGGATACAAAAGAGTACCTTGATGCCAAAGTATTCCTTGATGCTGACTGGGACACCGTGGAGTAATCCATCTGGCTTACTCAGCTCGTCACGCTCCTCCGCCCACTCCTAAGACAACGACACCACCTTCGTCATCATCTCGTCATCATAACCATTATCTTTATCGTCATCATCATAGGATACAGCACCTGCATCAACTTCGTCATCATCATCATCATCATCATCATCATCATCATCATCATCATCATCATCATCATCATCATCATCATCATCATCATCATCATCATCATCATCATCATCATCATCATCATCATCATCATCATCATCATCATCATCATCATCATCATCATCATCCTCCTCCTCCTCCTCCTCCTCCTCCTCCTCCTCCTCATCATCATCATCATCATCATCATCATCATCATTATCACAAAAATCACAGTAAAAAAATAAAAATAAAATAATAATAATAATAATAATAATGATAATAATAGTAATAATAATAGTAGCTATTGTCATTGTCGATAATAATAATAATAATAATAATAATAAAAATAATTAAAATAAAATAATAAAAATAAAAATAAAACTAATAATAATAACAACAACAAATAATAATAATAGCAGTAGTAGTAGTAGCAGCAGCAGCAGCAGCAGTAGTAGTAGGTAGTAGTAGTAGTAGTAGTAGTAGTAGTATTAGTAGTAGTAGTAGTAGTATTAGTAGTAGTAGTAGTAGTAGTAGTAGTAGTAGTAGTAGTAGTAGTAGTAGTAGTAGTAGTAGTAGTAGTAGTAGTAGTAGTAGTAGTAGTAGTAGTAGTAGTAGTAGTAGTAGTAGTAGTAGTAGTAGTAGTAGTAGTAGTAGTAGTAGTAGTAGTAGTAGTAGTAGTAGTAATTATAATAATAATAATAATCGTCATCATAAAAAAACACTGTGGTGGCGACGACCACAAATCATCTACAAATCAAGGTCATCGCGTACATGCTTTACTCCTTGACTTATGTAGCGCCTATAACGGATATTGGATAGACCTTCTGTACATAACCTCTGCTTCGGTGACTGGTTCAACGAGACAGTTCGTTCTTTCATGGGCCTCGATTGCCTAAAACAGAGTCACACACACTTTTAATATTTTAGCATACTGTGGGTTTCATCATGTCGTGGGTTTATTATCAGCATTACGACTTTGAAATTTAAAAAGATACCTAGTTGCTGATGGATGGAACAGGAGTTTAACTACAAAGGCCGTTGACGTCGACAGAAATAATTGTTTTGGCAGATTACAGCTTTCCCTTAGTAGGCCTAAGGGTTGTTCTTCTGCTTTCTCTTGTAGGGCGAATATCACATTTAAAAGAGGTTTGGAATTTTTTCGACAGTTCTCACCGTTTGTATCGGATAACACAGTAGAGGCTCGGATTGCAAGAACAAACGAAGCGATATGAATGAGGAACTTAATATAAATTTGTATAATCCGATCTGAAGGTGTCTAAGCGTAACTTTAAATTAGCCTTAGATATCATCCACTAGATGTCGTTGAACTGAACAATACTGTATCAATATTAAGCTCAGATTCGACACTTTTAAATTTAATATGACCAATAATATATAAGATTTATTTTTGACAGCGTCTACACTGCACATAGAAATTGCATTCTGGATGACGAAAACAATACGAACGAAGGAAGCGTCTGCATTAAAGAACGAGCATAAGAAATACACTAAAAAATTGTTGTCAACTGTCTTAGATGTCATACCACGACGTTAAACCTTGGAAGTATTCTGAATGCCTTTGATCCAGTGTTTGTGAATAAGAGAGTGCCCTTCGCTGAACTTTAGGGTAACGCTCTGGGAAATTTTCGACCTTGCAATTAGGATGTCAGTAAAGGACTCTGGCAGCCATTAGATGTCGTTGAAAAGAACGCCGCTAAATCAATACAAGGCTCCGATTCAACACCTTTAAATCGCTTTTATACAGCCCTATATAAACGTCTCATTGCTCCGTCTATTATTCAGACATTGTGATGTTCACGATGAGAAGTTAACAGTTGGAAACAATAATTCTATGTATCGAAATCAATGTTCGATGACGCAAGATGTCGATAAAAACTGTAGGATACCAATCCTTTGAAGTTCTGCTCAATAACCGCAACTATTTAACGTGGCGGTCGACGAATTAATTTAAACACCTTCAAAAAGTCTTTACGCGACAGTATCATTAACGCAAAGCGTTGAATACTACTCGGATTCTGGCAGTGCCAGTCCCAAGCCTAGAGAAAGGCCTTATTATGACACAGTGTTGTTAAAGAGTGACTAACCAAACGTTTAAGCGCTTTAGGTCTATAACAGAAGCTATGTGAAAGAAATTTTCCTATCAACAGCCGCAATTTGTCGATAAATACAGGATACTACTACAGGTAGGCTTTGTCTACGCTGGTTATGTGAGGTAGAGTCGACGGCAACATCGGATGCTGACATTACTCCTTGACTGGATCCAAAACTCATACGTCAAAATGTGAACATAATAAACCTATTGCTTAGATTTTTCTTTTGGTTTCTGTTCAGCAAAATATTTGTTTCAAACTAGGGTTCATAGTTTATAAAACATCACAATCCGGCCAACCGATAATAGCTAAAAAGTTCCTAAATATTCATATGGTATTTAACCTAACATAACATAACAAGGTTTTTAAGTGGCTCAGAAGACTTTCATCTGTGTCAGAGCCACTCTCTCGAGCTTCCTCTCAATTGCACCACTATTTGCAGCAGACCACAGCTATTTACTATTTTCAATACAATTTCTGCAGACGTCAAGATGTCGTTTAACTCTGGATCCATTCATTATATATTTCTTTCATGCGTTCCATTACATTTCACCCAGAATTAACGTACGTCGACGTCAAAACCTCTAGCAGTCATAGGATGTCTTATTAAACACCGAATAATTCTATTCCTACAAATCTTGTATTGTGTTTTATCTGAGCCAGGAATACTGTTGTCCGACATTCAAATTGTCTTTAACAGTTTGACTTTTGGATTTTATGCTTGCAGCTTGCTTAACTAATTAATTGAAATCTTCTCATATGCTCACCTTACCTAAACTTTATCCAACACTTACCTTTTATCTCAGAGTATCTTAACCCCCCACCCACCTCAACCTTAAGAATCGTTGTGTTAACATAATTGTCCTCACATACATCAAGAACTCTAAGCGGTCCAGATATTGTAATTGTGATTGTAATTAGCAACTACTATAGTGCCGATGTCTAATGAACCAGCCGATGGCGCACTATATCCAAGTCGTAATCATGTCAATATCCAAGTCGTAATCAGTGCACTACGATAACGCTGTCTCGTTGTAAGTTCGATTTATTGCGGACCTTGTCAATTCAGATGCACACTTCTATTAATTTCAGTTTGACCTCTAGTTCATTCTGATAACGGTCTTTAGGCTTTAGACCGCTATAGTCTACAAACTTGGTCTAAACTCTCACGAGTCGTGTCTGCACAATGGAATAGTGGTCCACTAAAATTGTTCAGTCTATAGCATAGTACAATACAACTGTATTGCATATTTCACTCCTTTCAAAGTTCAGAAGTGCACACACAACCATCGATGGAGCTGTGCAACTGTGAGTGAAGGACTTCTTTAAGGTCCCAACACAATGACCGCCTGTGTAGAGGTTCGAACTCACACTTTCCGAGTGCTCCAACCAGGCCCGGCTCAAGACATTTGGCGGCCCAAGGCAAACCGGCAAACCGGCGGCCTTAGGCAAACCGGCAAACCGGCGGTTTGAATATCGTGACCTTTTTCTTAGCAATTCACGGTTACACCTGCGTGATTGATTACACCAACACTATAAACCAACACTATAATACTTCCATCTGGCGAATAATAATTAAATAATTTTTGAAAAATGGGAAAATTGGAGGCCCCTGAAAATCGGCGGCCCTAGGCGGCTGCCTAGTTTGCCTAACGGACGAACCGGACCTGGCTCCAACCAATCGGACACACTGTCAGTATAGAAGCATTACCATAACTTGCTATTCGCATTATATTTATTTATTCATAGAGTTTCATATTTATTGAAAATATAAGTTAATAAGCAAATTTCATGCCCGTCCGTCATATTTTCAATTTGTAGACCCATTACTTTCTTCGA
The DNA here is from genome assembly GCA_963556255.1 of Allolobophora icterica. Lineage (NCBI taxonomy): Eukaryota > Metazoa > Annelida > Clitellata > Crassiclitellata > Lumbricidae > Allolobophora > Allolobophora icterica. The sequence goes on along the minus strand of OY744603.1, from coordinate 8,381,457 downwards.
ATTTTCGCACATTCACGTAAAATGCAAACTCCTTGCGTTAAGAAGCTTCTGGCATTTTATTGCCTTACCATTCAAGTTTTACTTATAAATCATAAATGAGCTACATAATTAGATTAAGTCATTATAGATACCTTTGACTGGAATGCGATGAGTGCATTAGCGGCGGATAGATGGCGTTGGCGTAATTGTCTGTAACATTCACATTAATGAATGCCATACCGAACAAAACCTCCGATACTTTTAGAATATAAGATAGTATATGTACTGCCGAAGCAAGAAACTATCTATAAGGTTTAGTTTATGGGATATCGGTAATAAGTTTATTTTAAACATTCGCTAGATGTCACTTATCTATAGTGTACACCTTAGTGGGATCCAGATTATAAATTCATGTTAACCATTCGCTAGATGTCACTTCATTATATATTATGGTCAGGTCTCATTTATCCAATATGTTCACCTTAGGGAATAACGCTATTGTTCTATTAATAAGCTCAGGAGGTTATCTAAGTTGATTATGTCTAAAGAATCTTTATTTTGCTTAATATCAGTTTTATTAAACCAAGGTGTTGGGTGTTTAGAACTAATTAGAGTATTTCTGATGGTTCTCCCATTTTTAAAGGCTAATATTGGGCTAGCATTAAAACAGGTCTGTAATTCTGGATTTTCGGCAAGAAATTCTGTCCACATTTTATGTAATGTCCTTTTAAGGATGTTTTTCTTTTCATATTTATTTTCAAAGATTAGTATTAAAATAGGTTTATCTTTTATATTTTTATGTGAAGTTCTATATTTTAATAGTGTATTTCTTTCTATATGATCTAGTTTATGGATAGCTTCATTTAGGATAATTTCAGGGTATCCTCTAATTTCAAAAGCCAGTGTCATAATATTTAGTTGAGTTTTTAAATCTAGAGGGTCCGAGATAATTCTTTTAAGTCTAAGGAGTTGGCCAAATGGAATTGCTTTTTTAATGTGTGAAGAATGATTGCTAGTATGATTTAAGTACAGTTTCCTATCGGTCGGTTTGGTATATATATTAGTTTTAAAGGAATTTTTACTAATAGAGACTTTCACATCCAAAAAAGGGATCTCACATTTTGATTTATTAATAGTAAATTTAAAATTTGGGTGAAAGGTATTGAGTATATTAAAGTAGCTATCCAGTTCAATTAGAGGTTTATTCCAGATGCCAAAGAGATCATCGATAAAGCGAAAATGGTTCCATTTTAATTCTGGATGGGAGTTAGTAAAGTTTTGGAAAAACTTATACATTATAATGTTGGCTGCTTGTACAGAGGAAGCCCCTCCCATGGTTAAGCCTTGCATTTGTTTATATAATATACCATTGAAAGTAAAGAAGCAATTTTTTAATGTGAATTCCAGAATTTTTTTTAGAAGGGATATAGGAATGGGTTTTACATCTATTTCATACAGCTTCCAGCACTTTAATGTGCTAAGGTAATGTTCAGTTATAAATTTAATTCCTAGGTCTATCGGAATATTTGTGTATAGGGACTCGACATCCATAGTCACTAAGATAGTATCTTCATTAATTTGATTTTTATATTGATTTAATTTATTCAAAAAATCTGTAGTGTCTTTTATAAGGTTGGGAATCTGGAGTTCCCCTATTTTCAATAATTGCTGTATATAAGTATGTACTCTCCACAGGACGAGGGCAGTCGCCACCCCGACCAGAGGCAGGGCGGTTGCGGCCAGGACGATCCTCCAAGGCCTCGGCAACCCCTGGAGCGTCGATCGTAGCTGGACTTGCCAAGACATGATCGAATACCTGGAGAGTTTCGTGAGGAAGTAGGAAAGCCGATGCAACGTTGTTGAACCGCCCTGTGTTCTGATAAGACTACGATGCGTCTATTAAGGCCTCTGTATTTATGTATGTGCATATCTAGGCCTACTGTTGTGTACAAGCGTAGGCCTGCGTTGTAGCCTGCAAGTGTTAGCCTGAGGTGTACAATTTAGGTCCTGTGCCGACGTTTGTGAGTGGGTGATCTTGTGTGATTGTACGTGTGTTTGAATTTGCTTATGAGATAAGCGCTCTTGGTTAAGTGCTGACAAGTTTCATGTCGTATTCATTTATCCTGTGACACCGGACGTTAAGCCTGCTAATTATAGTTCGGTCCGGAAATTCCAGGCTATATATAGAATATCTTCTCCGTCTCCGTCTGTCTGTGTCTTCTTCTCTTCTCCATAATATCTCTCAATCTCAGTTTCGTCATTTTTGTAATTCCGACTAAGACAGTAACTTTCGGTTAGGACAGAAAAATGTATTTCTATAGAAAACGATGCAAAATTCGTCTAATAACTCACAATTATATCGCTGTGTTTAAAATATCCACGAACTTATTTGTTATTTACCTGAAATAATGACAGTCTTGGCTCAGATTCGCCTTACTTTGGGACTGCGCGAGTAAAAATTTTGCGCTGCTTCGACACCTTTATCATTAGGCCCACTATGGGTATATATCCATAATTTTTCGGTCAGGCGCTACTAACTGACTTGATTTCAGTGACATCGGAGTTAACGGTGATGTTCTTCGAAAACACAATTATCTAAAGTTCTAAACAGAAGACTGTCTGTTTATTTGTTTTGCTCTGTGTTCATTTTTGTCCGCCTCTGTGTTCGTCTGTATGTCTGTCTAGTTGTCTGTATATCTGTCACTGTCTGTCTGTCTGTCTCTGTCTGTCTGTCTGTCTCTGTCTGTCTCTGTCTGTCTGTCTCTGTCTCTCTGTCTTTCTGTTTGTCTCTGTCTGTCCGTCTGTCTGTCTCTCTGTTTCTGTCTCTCTGTCTCTCTCTGTCTGTCTGTCTCTGTCTCTGTCTGTCTGTCTGTCTCTATCTACCTATCTGTCTATCTATCTATCTATCTATCTATCTATCTATCTATCTATCTATCTATCTATCTATCTATCTATCTATCTATCTATCTATCTATCTATCTATCTATCTATCTATCTGTCTGTCTAACTGTAATGGTTTAAAGAAACTCTTCCTACGACATTGCCAGTAAATTAACCCTTGTCATAAGACACTATTAAGTTTCCTCTCCTGAGCAGTACGGTATCGCTGATAAACTTACATCCACCTTCTTCTCGTTCTTACTGAGAGTCAATAGCAATTAGGAAGAACAAACAATAAACAATTAATAGGCCTACTAACAGGCGCTATAGAAATCAGTCTAATCCTGGCAGTCGTAGAGTACAGTAACGTGATAGCAGAGATCGTTCCTGAGCACTGGCGTAAACTTGTCCAAACTATTGGGGTGGGGTGGGGGGTTTGGTCATTTATTCTACACTTGTTGCATTGAATGTACAGTCTATCTCAATTTATGGGGGGGGGCACGTGCCCCGGCTGCCCCCCGAGTCTACGCCTATGTTGCTGAGTGCTCGCATCGCCTTTAAACTGCCCTCAGCACCACCATTTTGTTGCTGGTGGTGGTGGGTCTCACTGGGTCTCGTGTCGACAGCTTCGGATCGTCGTCAACGATCTTTGATGTCATGATGACGATGTTAAAAACATTGGAATAAAGATCCGTTTTTCTTCTTCATTTTTGTAGTTTATTCCAAGGTTAAACGTTCCGTAATAACTCCTAGCGTAATTTAAACATGTTATGCAAACAAAGGCCGTTGAAGGTCCGCAGAGATTACTGTTTTATCGTATATCTACTGCACCTGTGCCCCAACCTCTTCATCTCTAATGAGTACATTGACCATACACTGTCGGTGGTAAGGTAAGATGTCGAGGTAGATGACTGGCCACCCTCCTCATATGCCGTGGCAAAGAAAATTAAGTCGTTAGTACTTCATGCCCATGGCTGTCTTATCGGCTAGCTTAAAGGACTGCTCTTTTTTCTTTTTCTTAACCCTTAAACCGCCGCATACTAGGTGGGGTTAATGCACCCCGGACGCCAAATACTTTTTTTGACTATACTGACTATAAGCGGTACTATACTGTATATATATACGATATATACTGTATATATATACTGTATATGTAATATATAATATATATAATATATTATATATATTATATATAATATATAATATAATACATAATATAATATATAATAATATATAATAATATATAATATAATATAATATAATATAATATATAATTTATATATATATACATATATAATATATAATATATATATAATATATATATATAATATATTTATAATATATATATAATATATAATATATTATATATAATATATATATATAATATATAATATATATATAATATATATATATATAATATAATATATATATATATATATATATATATATATATATATACAGTACTATACTGACTATAGGCGGTACCGGCGTTCAACGAATATGTGTAACCGGCTATAGGCGGTTGCGGCGTTCTGCCAAATTTCCTGGGGAACCGAACGGGTTCGGTTCCGGCGGTCTAAGGGTTAAGATTATCACAGGAAAAATTAGCCAGTACACAAATCGATGCAACGTTTGTGTTTCAGTAGAGAACTTTAGAAGCATCTTAGACACCTTTACAATTAGATATCGTAAATGTATGATGTTAATCATTTTCATTCACACTTCAGATGTCTAGTATCTCTCCGTCTACGTAGGCTAATTACAACGACTTTAACGGTTTTGGAAGCCATAAGATGTTGCTAAACATTAAACTAAATGAAAGAAAAACCATTAATATTTATCTTGGACTTAGTCTGAGGAGTGTCTCTCTTCAATGCATGAAGGATTCTCTCTCAAAGGTTTGGTCATAAACCCAAGTTAATCTTAGGCACATATCATATTTTTCTCATTCCAACGTCTGCCTTCGTTCCCTTCCCATCCCACGGTTGACTTTGATGCCACTGTTGTTCGGTGTTTAGAAATTGTCAAAACAGACAGGCAGACAGGCAGGCAGGCAGGCAGGCAGGCAGGCAGACAGACAGACATACAGAAAACTATAAGGGACATGAGTGGCTTGCTTCAGATTAGTTTCTGCTTCGGGAGGTAAGGTAGGTTGCGTCAGTATCCTTACCAACCGCAAGATGTCGCTAAACTTTAGGAATAAAGTAAGCGTCAATAACTGCCAAAAGAATTTTCTTTAGCACTTGATTATAATATAAATATTATGACAGGTTCTTGTTAGACACCTTTTAAAGGTTGTATTATGCAAAAATAACTTCTGTCGACGTCAATCACCTAAGTTGCCATCAGCTGTCGTTAAACTCTGGATCCATCCTTAGACACCTTTTAATCAATGTTTTCCGACTTTATATATGTCGACTTTTCTGCCATTCAGTTTATGAACGTGGTTCTAGTCCAAGTAATGTAATTAAAGTTCGACATAGGGGCTCTGGCAGCCACAAGATATCGCTAAAACCATGAGAAAGAATAAGTATACCTTGCATTGTCTTTCTTTCGGACATCACCGTAGTTTCAAAATATATCTGTGTGGATTCTCATTCACAGAAAAATTACTCGGTACACAAACCGATGCAAAGTTTGTCATTGAACAAAGAATTTTCACTGGGTTTCAAATATCCAGATATCCAGATACTAAACTGTTCTTTATCTGGACTCTGACCATTTGCGTCACCGATTTGCATTAATGTGTGGGTGGAAGCGTTAAAAATTCCTCTTCGTTAGACGCACTTTAGACACCTTACAATTTGATCTTGCAAATCTATATATGAATCATTTTCGTTCAGATTTCAGCTTTCAAGAATATATCGGTTATGTCCGTCTATATAAGTGCATCGATGGTAACGGCATTGGAGCCCCAAAAGATGTTGCTGAACATTAGACTAAATGAAAGAAAAACTATTAAGATTTATCTTGGACATCTGCTGGTGACTAACTCTTAGAAGTTCCTCTCCTTTCACTGCACGGCCTTTCAAAAGTTTCTGCTTCGGAAGGTAAGGTAAGGTTGCGTCAGCGTTCACGCCAACCGCAAGATGTCGCTAAACTTTAAGAATAAAGTTAGCATCATTAACGGTCAAAAGGTGTTGCTTTAACATTTGATAATATAAATTATATTTATTATTATTATTATTATTATTATTATTATTATTATTATTATTATTATTATTATTATTATTATTATTATTATTATTATTATTATTATTATTATTATTATTACTATTATTATTATTGTTATTATTATTATTATTATTATTATTATTATTATTATTATTATTATTATTATTATTATTATTATTATTATTATTATTATTATAATTAGTATTAGTATTATTATTATTATTATTATTATTATTATTATTATTATTATTATTATTATTATTATTATTATTATTATTATTATTATTATTATTATTATAAACAAATTTTATTATTTAAAATGAACCATCAGACTCTTTGAAACTGTCTTAGAAGCGTTAAGTTCCATAGTTTAGCGGTCCTCGTCCACGATTAACTGTGCAAATGTGCCTCGAAAAGCGACGGCGTTAAATCGTTGAGTGCATATAGAGAGGCGCTGGAACAAGTGAATTGTCTCGAGTGGGTCACCCGACATTGTTGTCAGTCGCCGGCCTAACTCTGTAATGAATTCACGGCCAGATCTGTTGATGGGGCCCAGAGTTTTGAGTGCAATGGGGACAAAGCTATGCGTAGTAGGAAGGGCTGCATACTTCATGTTTTTTCGCGTCGCGGCCAGTTCCGCCGCTGCCCCAGGCGTTGTCGACGTCAAGTGGATGTAAGAAGCAGCGCATGTATGGACGCTGGTGGCATCCCAGGCGATGTATTTGCCTCGCGACCATGGAACGAGCGTCGCGCCGTCAGGTCGCTTGCCGTCGCTACGGAAAAGCCCTGGAGGTTCTTTGGTGCTAGGGGTGTCCGCTCGCTGAAGGGCTCTCCAAATGATGTCATTCATTGCGAAGTGTCTGCTGGCTCGTCCTCCAGATTGTTTGCAGATTATTATTATTATTATTATTATTATTATTATTATTATTATTATTATTATTATTATTATTATTATTATTATTATTATTATTATTATTATTATTATTATTATTATTATTATTATTATTATTATTATTATTATCATTATCATTATTATTATTATTATCATTATCATATCCATCATTTGGTAAAAAAGGCAGGCTATAGGCAAGGTATAGACTATAACCTATAGGCTGCCGTTATGTATAATTTAACCACTTTACTTTGTATAATACGCCTAGAAAGCTTCGGGAGCAGGTAAGAAGGTTTTGTTCAATGACGATGTAAACGTAATCGTAATCGTAATCTGCAAACTTCTAAAGCGCCACTCGAAGGCCGAGCGCAAGGCTTCAGCCTATTCACGTGCGCTACGTCTAATCAGAGGGGTTTCCAGAGAGTAGACCAAAAGTGGTGCAAGTCCGATTTCCAGAAGGCCAAACCAAATCAGAGGGGCTTTCCAGAGAGTACACTCTTAGAAATACTACGCTGGCGCATAACGTATAACAATACGTTACAATTTTTTGACGTATTGATCTGTTGTTATTGACGGATAACTACGTTGTCATGCTAACTCTTAACGTATTAAATATACGTTAAGCTGTTCTAACGTAGTAAATTAGTAATCTCTTTGTGCTTGACAGAGAACGCAACTGTGTGCTTGTACACAAAATGTAGTTCAGGTACAACCAAGCAAACTACGCGTCTAGGAGTTTGCAAAATAATTTTAGTAAGCAAGTAATTCAACACTTTCTAAATTATGCAATGTTTCTCACATGCGAGAACAAAAGTGGACAGCCTTATTGAAGCAAGTTCGTAACTTTTAAACACTAGGCCCACTAAGCCTAGTGCGCATGAATACACCTTAAGCGCGCTCAATCTATCCAAGGGTGGGGTGAACTTTTCGCACTTTGGGCCATATTAAACGTCAAAAAATTCGGTGGGCCGGGTAACAAATTTTTATTGTTAACTTTTAATAAGGACTAACATGAAAAAGTTTACTTATTTAAAATGAAATATGCTTTCGCGGGCTTAATACACGGAGTTATTATTAAAGACGAGAACGGAATAGTAAGTAAGAAAGTAGCGTCACGTTGGTAAAGCGAGGAAAAGTTCTTGCGGTCTGAATTTTGCGGTTTTGTTATTTTCCGAAGACTTGTGGGCCGGATAAAAATTGTTGGCGGACAAGTTCTGGCCTGCAGGCCGTAGTTTTCCCATCTCTGATCTATCCCTTTGCGTCCTCCGCCTACTTGCGTTTTGGACTTTGAACGACATTTAGACCGGGCCAGCTAAGCCGCAATACGCAGCAGCTCAGCGGTGAGATGTCATTGGAGGTCCATATTTAATATGGAAGTTTATTATCTGCCTGCGTACTACCCAGTTTTGAACAATTTATCCTAACTGCTGATTCTAAGCTTTTCATGGCCGTCCTTACGTGTCCTACACATGTGCTTCATGCGCTATTCATCATCATTATAATGATCAGTTCCTGACGCCAGCCATTTGGCGGCCATGGGTACGAATAAATTATCTCCAATGTCCTCGGTCATTTGTCAAGTCTATTGCTCCCCTTAGTGTTAGTCCAAGTGATGTTAAATCCTCCGTAAGGCCTATATTATCTATCCAGCGTAGTCTTGGTCTTCCTTTGTGTCTTTTTTCTTCGAACCTTGCAGCCACGTAGTGCACTGTGTGGAATTCTGTCAACTGGCATTCTCTCTACATGTCCAAACCATCGGAGTCTTCGTTGAACGACACTGTCTAGTAGAGTTGTTTTGATGCACTGTTATTATGTCATCGTTTCCTATCTTCTGCAGTCTTGAAATCCCTGCGATCTTCCACAGCCAGCTCATTTCTGCTGAGAGAATTATAGACGGTAATAGCGCATGCAGCACATGTGTGGGACACGTAAGCACGCTGGTTACGCTTTGTGACCCCGTGTTCATAATCTGGTTCTCCCAACTGTAGACAGTCTGGCTCGGAAATATTTTATAATAAAGATAATTTCACTGGAATATAGGCCATAGCACTTTAACCTGGACGGGTTTAACACGTGTAAACCAAAGTGCGGTTAGCAGTTGGATTATTAAAGGATGTACTTACTTACTTTATCAAGCACTCTAGCTTGTTACAGAACCAGGGTACCAGTCTTGTAGAGAAAGATGGAGATCTTGCGGCCATTGTTTTGCGATGCGTAAGGACCGCGTGAATGCTGTTTTTGTCGAATAAAGTTGAAATGTACGTGTAATTCAGGTAAATATTCGAATTTCTATACTATGATACTAAGTAAAACTCTGTAACGCGCCGCGGTTTAAAATTTTTGTGCATATAAAGTTAGACACGAGGGTTATACATATTGAGGGGTCTACACGAATTCCCGCAATCCCATTCTCTGAAAGTGGTGAAAATGCAAACTTGACCGAATTCCAGAACAAAAGTTTCCTACAAGCTTTCGAATCCTGACAACTACTATGGCGTAATAGGCCAATATCCTGATGATTAATAGGCCTTTATTGTAAAATGTCTCGAAAAGTTCTATTTGCCCAACTGATTCACAAATGTTAAATTAGAATTTCAATTTCGGGAATCGGAGAAAATTCTGTTTGCTTTTGGAGTCTTGAGGATTCGCTGCACCCCTATAAAAGGATCAATTTCTAATTAGAATAAATTAAGTAGTGCTAATAACTGAGAATATTGAGTACTTTTAGCTTATAAAATTAATTACACCGGATACATTTTTCTTTCAGGTATTCGACATCCTGTGTGCTAGCTAGTATGACTAATTGGGCCCCGTTTTCTGTAGATGTGCCTCTGCTTAAAATTTGTGTCTTTAAAATATTTGTTATCCACCGCAGGCTTCGACAGGTCTTACGGACTGATTTTTTGGATTACGGCTTGTTTTTTGGTGTTTCATCGGTTGATGCCTTGTGCATTAGACACCGGTGCCATAGAAGTTACTAATTACAATTATGATTACAATTACAGAGCTGCACATGTAGCTGAATAACTGGCTATTCAGTCTAAACTTTCCGGTGTGTTTTTAGGTATTTTTGAAAACATATGCTGAACTATACCCTGTGATCGATCGAGTCGAACTGCTACGATAGACTTGGCTCGGCCGACGATCGACTTTGTCGACTAGTCGACCTCTCGTCAACTCGATCGACTTGGCAAATAAACGGTCGACTTTGTCAACTTGGACTGTATCTCTTGGCCAGGGGTGCGGGAGCCACGGCGCCAAAGGTGCCAATGCATACACATGTTTTGGCTCTGTAGCGCCAAGGCAGATGCATGCTTACACAACTTTTGGCTGGGCGCTTTGTATTTTATGTTTGCTGAAGTAGTTATTGACTTATTGTGCTACAGACGCGTTTCACTTCATGAATATATAGGCCTAGTAATAAACTTTTCCGCTGATTGTAAAATATGACAAAATATTCTTGTTGGTTATAACGCATTATAATATAATGTATAATTCTATCCATCTTAGGTCTGTACTTGGCTGAGGTTAGCTGACACAACTTTTAAACGCTTTCCGAGCCACTGCTCTTGGCCAAAGTCGAAGCATTCAGTCCTGTCCTAACATACACACATTCGAACGTTTTGAGATTGTCGTTACTGACTACAAAGCTGAAATTTTCTGAAACTAGCACATTTTAACACATCCTAATCTTTCCATTTTCACCATAAAACTGTGAAAAAAGTATTTGCAGCTTACAAAGCATTACAAAGCTTTACGTCATCACATCATGTGGGTCATTTTGTGAAGTAGCCGCAAAAAATAGCAAGAAAATATTTCAGAGTCAAGTCGAAGAAACAACGATTGACTCGACTTGCAAGTCGATCTAGTCGAAGATTTTTCGACCGACTCAACTTGGCCGAGTTTTGATTGACTTGATCGACTGACTCGATCGATCACGGGGTATCTGCTGAACTAGTCAGATGCTCATTTATCTTTTAAGTTTAATTATATTGAAAAATGGATTTGCTTTTATGTTTGAATTTTCTAGCATGGATGCTCTTGACGAGTACGCTCAGCTGATGGACTGCACGAGCATAGAGCATCAGAAAGTCCAGGAAAAGATTATTGCTTCAGTTCAGTCGATCACCCCTATTGCTGAATACAAAGACTTTATTTCCGAACATCGGTGAGTTGCAGAACACGACTTCTGGTTTTTCGTATGCATTGGCTTTTGACTAGGACTTCTCCAGTGGATTATTAATTTTGACTACAACTTCACTGAAGTAAATGTCAATCAATACCTTGTTCATTATGATATTGGGGGTGCTTGATAGTGTAGTGGCTAGTGTGCTGGACTGTCAATCAAGAGATCGGGGGTTCAGATCCCTCACCAGGTCAGAAATTTGGGTTCAAGATACCTGCTTCACCTGCACCTCTAGCCAACTCAGCTATGATGAGTACTCTGATTGTACACTGTCGATGGGAAGATGAGACGGCGAGGGAGAGGACTGGTCACCCACCCTAATATGCAGAGGCTGAGAAAATGAAGTTGCTAACACTTCATACCCATGGCTGCCTCAGGGCTAGCTTAGGGGACTGCTGTTCTTCTCATTATATTATTAATATTATTACTACTACTACTACTACTGTTATTACTATTATTAGACATTTATTAAGCACCATTTGCTAATGACAAAGCAGCATTGGATGGCACTGTTCAGTTGTGAGTCAGGCACTTGCACAAGGTCCCTACACAGTAACCATCTCTGGAGTGGCTCTAACCTTTACTGTCCATGTTACTAGGTGAGCACTCTAACCAATTGGCCACTGTGTCTCGCATGATAATGGAGTTATTCAAGTTGTCTTGTACATCATGCACAAAGGTATGTCTCCATTGCTCGTCAATGACGCTTTCCAATTTGTTACTGTAAATTTTAGCTTCTGACCACTGACAGCCTCTCACTGAGCACTGTGGCACTTTGTAGTAGACATCACGAGGCACAGGCTGATGTTTATGGGATTAAAAAACACCTCCCTCAAACAGCTTATCCACCGTAGACTGCCTCTCTGTCACACGGACTGGATATTTCCCTGATTATGGGTTGGTTTTGGTATGCCATCGGTTGATGCCTTGTACATTAGACACTGGCGCCATAGAAGTTACTAATTACAATTACATTTACCTTACTGGAGGGTGTCATGTTTGAACTAGATTGCATTTTGCATGGCCTGTATGTGTTGGATAAATGTTTGTCAACAAGGCATTCTGTACAAGTTATCATAAAAGTACTGTTGACAAAACTTGTAAACCTGGAGAGGTCACTGGAATCCAATAGCCTGACCCCTTGTGATTGTATCATCTATGAAGGCTTTTTAATGTTGGGCCCTTTTGAGGTTATTAGCTTTGAGAAATGTGTGCCTTCACAGATTAAGCACTGGAAGTTTCTTCTGCAATTGTCGCATAAGGTTGATTTGATTTTTGCACCATACTTTGCCAGCTCGTTTACTTGTTCTTGAATGTTGAGTACTTTGGCTTTGCTTTTCAGTTATTTTGCTTACCAGATGTACTTGACTGCCTCTTTGTCAATATTTGAAGTTTGTTGAATTTTTCATTTTGAAAGTCTACTTTCTGGGGACTTGTCCAATTCTGTAGTCCATCTTTTCAAAAACGTGTGCAATTTGTCAGGTTTGTTCATGCACGTTATTATTAATGCTTGACAAATGTAACACTCCTCATGTGTTGTTTTACCATGCTATAAAGTTCACTGTATAGTATTGTATGCATTGCTTGCCTGTCATTTTTATGTTAAAATGCAATATATTTTTTGTTTATTTCTGGAAAGTTGAGTAAATGTAAATGTAATCTGACTTTTATAAAGTGCCACTTCAAGAATAAACTCATCAGTTGTGCCCCCGACTTGAGCCATTGAAAGTAGTTTGAGTGGAAACTGCTTCCAACAGGAACTTAGCAATCCCCAGAATGTGATGTTCTATACTAATTTATAAAGAAGTACTTGGTATGGTAGCAATTCAAGACAATTGATATGACCACAACTGATCCCTTGGACAAGGAATAGCAACATAAGAAGAGCATTGGCATGACCCTCCAATAATTTCTGTGATTATGGTAATGGAACATCTACTTGCGATATTGGTTGTCATACTTGTTCACTGGTTATCAATTTTGTCTTTTTGTGGACTGCTAATCAAGCTGGAACCAAATGTAATGCCTTTAAGTTTTGGGGTCCTGTGCTGCGTTTCATGTAATGGGTGCCCTGTCTAATTTTACAGACTGATCCAGACCGAAAAGAGCAGGTGGCATGTTGCTAATTAATAATGACAAACACCAAGAGATGTAAAGAGCTGCACTGATACGATACAATACAACTGTATTTTTATATTGCCCTCCTTCTAAAGTTCAGAAGTGCACACGAACATCGATGGTAGTGGGTTGTTACAGTGACTTGAGGTAGGTTCGAATGTGCAACCCTCTGGGTACAAGGCACAGAACATATCGCATCCCCCGTTGCACTGATGTAACATGATAAATGATGTATCATTAGCGGTGATGACTTTTGCAAGTCTTTTACGTGATAAAAAGTCATGATCCCCAGAATGTGAAGTTTCAACTCCACCCCTTATTACCACAAGTCTGAAACCTTAATCACTACAACCATGTACCTAAATAAAATTAAAACATTGATTTTATTTCACAGGAAGATGCTGTGGACAATGTACTCGACCTCGATGAAACCCGCCGTAGCAGCTGTTCTGCCTTCTGTCTACTGTGTCTCAGCAAACTGTACTCGGACCTCCATTGGACATGACACTGCACTCATGAATAAGGTGTTTTTTTTATTTTTACCAGATAATTGTATTAACTAAATATTAACTTTATACTTGTACATTATTATTTGTGGGGACATTTGTGTTTATATATTAACATTTCTGGAGACATTCCTTATTATCGTCATTAAAGACTTCAATACTGATGGACCTTATGTGGATGCTGACAATTATTTAGGTCACAAGTACTAGTCAGTGTTATTTAGGTCACAAGTACTAGTCAGTGTTATTTTTAAAATTCACTCATTTACCCGCTATAATGGTGACTATAAGTTAGTTTTTGTGAAAAGACTCATTATTATATAGATTATATAGAACTTTATTTGACTGTGCCCTCCTTCCAAAGTTCAGAAGTGCAAACAAGAGGCCATATGGCAAACCATTGATGGACTGGAACATTTGTTCAAGGTCCCTACACAGTAACTGCCTCTGGCGAGGCTTGAACCCGTACTCTGCATAGCAAGCTGAGCGTTCTGACCAATCGGCCACTGTGCCACATTATGCTGTGTGGAGCCTGATAAAGTGATATGTTTGTTTTTGAAACTGTCAAACAATTAGAATTCAGAGTTCATTATTTTCATGTCATAAAATTAAATGCTTTTCACTGACATACTGTGTTTTTTCTTCGTCAAGTAAGTAAGCAAGTATATTCTTATGATGAGTTCTCTGCCCAAAGGTTTGTCCATTTTCTCTTACTTGTTAACAGTATTTATTGATGTGAGGTTTTGAAAATTCTGATGTATTACTTGGTACTATTTCTGTATACTTATTAATGAGCTTCTGGTCATGAAGTGCTTTGTAAGTTTTGGGAGCCCAGCTGTTTTAGCTGGATTTGGAGTGCCTCTGAGTAGGCTTCTTGAAGAGACGCTATATAAATTATCAAAATGAATGAATTTCTAAGTGTATTTTATATGTTTGTGTGATACTTAAAACAATCTTGCTGTCTGATTGTACGTAATGTGTGACTTCTTAATTCATCACCGTGCAATGAAATTGTTTTGCTTTTCATTTTGACAGATCGGTTCATCGCTCGATACAGAGGCTCTCAATTCCTCCACCAGTACTGCCAATCACCCACCAACCGTCATCTGCCACAGGCTGCTCTACTTATTATCTCACAGGCTTTCCAATCCAAATTGAAGTCTTAGCAACTGTTCCTCGTCTCTTTGGTCTCAGGCAACAGGAATAGGACCTCCACTGGACATGGATCTATTGATCCAACGCATACTTCGTGAATGAGCTGGTGCTCTGCACTTAGATTCAGAGTAGCACTTTAGAAATTTGGACTTTAGGGTTATGATCAAAAACTATCTAAAGACTGAGAGATGGTGACTCAGTAGTCGTTGAGGCCACTGACCGCCTCTTCAAACTATTTTAGATTTTTAATGTAACATTTCTGGAGTACAAAACTTTATACAATTTAAAGACAGCAAGAAAGTATGCAAACAGTTCTTGAACTTGACATTTTCTCACCAGATATGTTCGCTGCAATAGTAGTATTAAAGCTCATGACTTTTAGTAGTGACACTTGGTGCGTTGTGGCATTTGTTTTTTCTGTTATGTGTTTGTGTTTTAAATGCAAAAAAATAACCGTGTGTTGGCAAATTTTAAATTGTTCTGTGACATGTGTATGCATTTACTTTGTATGTACTATGTATACAGGATTTTAGTTCTATGCATATGTATTGTTGAGTTGGTGGATTTTAAAGTTTTCAGCCTCTCATAGAGATTGATAGGCCTAGTTACGTAATACATATATTTGTATTTATAAGTGTATAATAATATTCAAATGCATTTGTACTATATAATTATGTAGAGTTTATATATGCCTTTTCCTTAAGGGTGGGGGTAAATTTTCTAGGGGCAAAAAAATTTGGGGGGGGCAAAAAAAATTTGGGGGGGGGGAAATATATGGGGGCTAAACATTTTCTCCCCCTCCCCATTTCGGATGCCATGTAGCATTATATAGCGTATATATTACTTCACTAATAACGTATTTAGTACGTTACTGAAGCTACGTTAACCTAACGTAGAATTACTCGGCACATAGACAACGTATTCTACGTTAGCGATGACGTATTTCTACATTAGATTATTAACGTAGTGAACTACGTTAGAAAAATCACTACGTTAATGTAACGTAGACTTACTCATTGAAATAGCAGCGTGGAGCTACGCTACTTTCTACGCTAGATCTGAAGTAGTAGTTTTTGGAGTGTAGTAAAAAAAAGTCGAAGTCCGAATTCCAGGGTACAGTATCATGACAAAGCTGTTTAGCGTCGCCCTCCTTTTTACTGAGGCTTCAGACTGGCATCATACGAAATAATTTCGATGCTGTCATTCCAAACACTTTTTAGTGACTCTTAAAATGCTGAAAATCTGGAATGTTGCCATAATCATCGTCTTCAATGCCTAATATCGCGGTACGCTTAGACACCCTTAAATTGGTTTCAACGGCGTTATATAAGTCTAATTTCATTCATTAGCGTAATAACAGTGGTCTGACTGGTATGGTGTGCTATGTTTACTCGTAATTTGACATGAATATGAATAACGATTCCTAATAATATAAAAAATCCTTGCTGCGAATGCTTAAAACCTTTTATCACCAAGCGACCAGAATCAACTCGTTCCACATTCTCCATCATCACCCACACCAGTTGCAAAACAGCTACTGGCGAACGAAGTTACCCAATCGGCTGCCACGTTGCCCTTACTGCTTACGGGATATGCGAAATCCCTTTCCGCCAAGAAAGATCCACCTTTCGACCTTACCATCTGGGTCATGATTACGTCGGATTCCCTTCCGGGTCGTAGGTCGTGACCCTGACAATCTTTTGGGGTAATAAGACAGGGGCGAGTTGATGGTGGGTGAGGCGAAATAGTGGGTTTGGGAGGGGAATATGATCGCTGGAGGGAGATGAAGAAGTGCCGAAGATTCAGAAGAATGAGATCGTTAGACGAATGATAGGAGGACGAAACAAAAGAGAATAAAGTCAAGTTCACGACAAACTACATACACAAGTACACACAGTGATTAATACACATACACAGATACACACAAAGATACATAGATACATACAGCGTTACATACATACATATATAGATACGTAGACTATGGAATTCTTCTGCTGCTCCCCCTGCTGGTCCTTCGTAACTCTATTTTAATAATTGAATGCCATAGGAGTGTCTTTGATCCATTTGAGGCCTCTAAAAGGCGCTATAGAAATCATATATTATACAAGCATTACATTTGATTTGGGAGCGCCTCTGAATAGCTTCCTTGAAGGGGCGCTATAAAAATGCCTGATTGATTGACTGATATTAATTCGATATCAGACTTCGATGTTTATTCTATGTAGGGATATAAGAACGAAATCTACGCTACATTGAACAATAAATATTAGTGCACTCTACGACACCCGTATAACGTTGCTCACCGATATTATATGTTCCTGCTTTGCGTTCAATTGGTAACTCACTTCAGTCAATACGGAAGTCGTTCCTTATAGTAATCGAATGTAATCAAAATTAAATGTAATGTAATCAAAGAAAGATCGACATCAGTGGTAATAACAGCCATTGTAAGGGGGTGGAAAAAATTTGTGTAGGGGGAGCAAATTGACGTTTTTGCATTGAATAGCTATTAATGAACACAGAACACGCGACAACTTTAAAAACAAATATGTCTTTTTAAGCGACAGGAAATATTATTGGGATGCTGAAAATCTTGTTGGTACTGTTGCAGTAATCATAATAATCAAAAGATTTAATTTCTGTAAAATATGTGCAAAATCCAGGTGGAAATGTCCCCCTTGCCCTCCTCCTGACGCCCATGAGAAGTGGCGACGTCGGACATTTGAACCTGCCTGAGGCAGAGAACCAGAAGAAGAATGTCAATGATTTCTTCACTTGTGTATACCGACCTTTTCTTCGGCAACGGCTGAGCTACGACACTGTATAAATCTTATTATTATTATAATTTCTTTTTTGCCCTGAGGTACTTCATTCCCCCAAGGTCTTAGAAATTAAAAGTGTTATGTTTCTGGAATGGCTACACCTCATCCGTGTCGGTTAGAGCTTTGGCAAAGGAACCGCTGTGTCGCGTGAGGAGATCGACAACAACGACGAGATGGCATCATCATTATGATGTAAGCGTCGTTGCTGGTCGAGATAGGATGATGACGGACGAAAGCCAGCCTCCACTTGGGCAACAATGAAGGCCGCGAGGCCCAGGTGTAATCGGACACCACACAGCCAAGGTGTAATAGGACACCTCGCGGCTAGGGTGTAACCAGACACCGCCCGCGCTGCAGGCGAGCGACGACCCGCGTATCGAGGAGCAATCTGACACTAATTGACGATAGCTTGACGTGGGGAGGGGGGCTGACTGATGCACGCTGGAGTTCCTACTTAACAGAAGGGAACGGAGAATACGGGACTTGTACTACTGACCAGGCGACGCGTGAACATCGGTCGAGCGAGAAACATCGAGAGGACGACCAGCGCCAGGCGGCAGAGTATAGTCCGTCAGATTCAGAGACTGACGCGAAAGAACGATCTGTAGTTAGGCTGTACGAAGCAACATTTGAGATAGTCCGATTTAATATCTAAACGCTTTAATACTACGTGGAAGTTCCCGTAGAGTTAGTGTATATATATATTTGTTTCTTTAATTAAATTCATTTATTAATTAAACAAAGTTCGTCGTGAATCTTCTATAGAAAAGTTAGGCACGTTAAATAAAAGTGCAAGTAAAAGAACAAGCAATCGAGGGTCGACATCAACACACGGCAAACAATCGACTGGAAACCTCCGATTGCGACATTGGCGCAGTCGACAGGGTTTTCAACCGAAGACGTCACGACGAAGAGCGGAACCGGAAACGGAAAAGAGGAATCTCAACAGATCGGGACCAGCGGCGAATACAACCCTTCGCAACTGGAGAAATCGAGTGCCGGACTCCGAAGACGAAGGACTCGAAGGAACCGACAGCAACAGGCAAGGACGGGGAACAAGAGCGCCAACGGACGACCGACCATCGCTAGCAACGACGGACGGGAGTGGCAACGGAGGACAGCGGATCAGCCAAGATACCAAAAGACGGAACACGCTCGACGTATCAGAGGGTAAGTCCTTACTGGTAGTCGTGGTAATCTGTGAGGTTGCGGTTGAGGTCTGGATGAGGATTGGTGTGCGAATAGCCGAGGCTTTCGCGTAGCTCCTTTTGCTCAGTTCTGTTCTTGTTGTATTTGTGGTAGAATTTTAGGACGTTGTTTTCTTTGATTTCTGACCAACGGTGACTCTCCTCTAACTTACTTATCTTTTTCTATTAGTGAGCGGACTGTTGGAAGATGGATAAATTGTCGATAGGGAAAAGAGTGAGGGTGCTGAACATGCCCCGTCACAGACTAGTCGCATATCTGATAAAGATGGGACTAGGAGAGGAGGAATTGGGTTCCATGAGGATGGACCAGCTCCAAGAGGCTAGTGCTGAAATAATTGTTTCTGGAAGGGAGATCCCGCCAGAAGTAAGTGAGAAAGTAAGCACAGGTAGCCCAGGGAGCAGTATGAGCCCGGCAAGGCAAATGCGGCGGGTCATGTTAGAACTAACAATATACCAGAGAGAGGCAGCGGAGAGAGCGGTGATGAGAAGCATAAAAGAGGAACGCAGGCGGATCGAAGAAAGGAGAGAAGAAAGGCTGAGAAAAGAAGCGAGAGAGGAAGCGGAGAGAAGGGAGAGAAGAGAGGAAGAGAAAAAGAGAAGAGAAGAAAGACTCAGAATGCTTGAGGAGAAGTGGAGGAGAGAAGATGAGGAGAAGCAGGCTGAGAAGCTCAGGCTGCTTGAAGAGAAACAGAGGAGAGAAGAGAAAGAGGAAGCAGAGAAAATAAGGCTTCAGGAGGAGAGACGAAGGAGAGAAGAAAGACTCAGAGAGCTTGAGGAGAAGTGGAGGAGAGAAGATGAGGAGGAACAAGCTAGAAGCAAGCAGGTGAGCGCGTGTGCGGTCCAGCCAACCGTGACCAGAGCTCAAGGCAGACAGGCAGACAGACAAAGCGAGACGCGACAAGACGGGCCGCCATCGATACAAGAGATAGAACAGCATGCATTGCCGACAAGCCCGGATTGCATTGACGTGGAGGAGACTTATGTAAGAGAGTACATGAAAGTGTATATTACAGGGCTCCCTGTGACATCGTCTCTAATAGATAGCGGGGCCGAATACAATTGTGCGCGAGCAGAACTAATCAGGCCGCTCAACCTACCTGTGGTCAAGCAGATAGAGGTGAAGGGGCTGAACGGTCAATCAATGATTGTGGACGTGGTGCGGCTGAGACTAAAGGGGTCTCAGGCCGGCGAGGACAGGGAGGGGGAGGTAAATTACGCCCCTGATGTTCGGATATGGGCGGCACTCATTAAAGACCTTAATGAACCGTTAATTATCACGCCCACTACAGCCGACTTGCTGCGCGAGACAGCGTTGTACTCGAGTCACGCGGCCAGCGCTCCTGAAATAGATCAAATTTCAGAAGCGCAGGCGGTCGCAAGGACTGAGACGAGTGAGGAAGAGGAGAGAGGGGAGGAGGTAGAGGGACTTAGGACGCTGATAGGCGAGGATTACTTCACGGTCGCTCAAGCAGACAGTGGGAGTGTAGGAGAAATCGGTCCCGAAGAAACGGATAATGAAGAGCTATTCTTCAATCCTGAGATACCACCCCCACCCAAGGAAGACACAATAGTAGGCAGAAACAAGATGGCGGCTGAACAAGCACAATGTTCGACACTAGCACCATTCTTGGCCCACGGGAAAATTGGGGCGAAGAGCTTCTTCACTGAAGACAATTTGCCCTTTCATAAAGACAAAATAGCGGGACATTCTGTAAAACAACTGTGCTTGCCTAAAGAGAGAATAGACAGAGTCATCATCCAATCACCGGAAGCGCGAGGAGCAAAGAAGGAGGGCCAATGGCAAGGCCCGGCCATCATCGCTCAGGTGAAATCGCCCTACACATACATCGTGGAAATAGGGGGCAAAAGCCGCTTATTACATGCTAATCGTATCCGCAAATATAACGAAAGAATACAGCAAGCATTGATTAACAATTGCTCCATTCTGTTCGAGAAGGACGAAGACTTCGGTCACGGGGAAGCGGTGGGTAGCTTCGTCACGAGGCAGACAAGGCCCAGTGCACAAGTAGACCCTATTGCCGTTGCACACTTAACGGTACCCGAGCGGAAACAGCTGTTTAGTCTGTTAGACAGGTTTCCAGATGTGTTCTCGGACAAACCAGGTTTCTGTCCCGTCCTAGAACACACAATCACTGTTAGCGCGGAGTTCAGGCCGAAGAGTTTGCGAGCCTATAAGGTGCCGGAACTGCTCAAACCGGAGATGGAGAAGCAGACCCGCGAACTTTTGGCCCTAGGTATTATCACTCCCTCACATAGTGACATGGCAGTACACTCGATGACGTGGCCGGATCACATGAAACACCTAGAGAAATACTTAATGACTATTCAACAGTCGGGTCTGACCCTTAACATTAAGAAGAGTTCGTTTGCTAGGCGACAAACAACGTTTGTAGGTCACCTGATCGGATCAGGGAGCATTGAACCGGATCCCATGAAAATCACAGGGCTAGGGAAAATCCCTCAACCCGAGTCCAAAAAGGACATACGGAGATTAATTGGCTTCTTCAGTTATTTTAGGAACTTCATCCCTAACCTGGCTGAGACAGCCAGAATTCTCACTGACTTGACCCAGAAATCGGTGCCGGCTAAGATACCCTGGCGAATTGAACATCAAAATGCGCTAGATAAACTTACGCACGATTTGAATAACGCTGTATGTTTGCAGACAATTGACTACGGCAGAGAG
Source organism: Allolobophora icterica (assembly GCA_963556255.1). Lineage (NCBI taxonomy): Eukaryota > Metazoa > Annelida > Clitellata > Crassiclitellata > Lumbricidae > Allolobophora > Allolobophora icterica. The sequence goes on along the minus strand of OY744603.1, from coordinate 8,359,830 downwards.
TTTGGTTTATCGACTGACGCTTCAGACAAAGCAGTCGGTTGCTGCTTATTCCAAATTCAAGACGATGGAACAGAACGGCCAATATGTTTCGCCAGTTCTAAATTAGATGCTACGCAAGCGCGTTGGTCCACTGTGGAACGCGAAGCGTATGCTGTAATCTTTGCGTTGAAGAAGTTTAGGTATTGGATTTTTATGTCAAGGACCACCCTCTATTCTGATCACAATCCCTTGACTTTCCTAACTGCTTCTACGCCCACAAGTGCTAAACTTGCGAGGTGGGCTCTGGCACTCCAGGACTTTGATATCGCTTTTAAATATCGTCCTGGGGCGCTGAATATTCCCGCTGATCTTTTGTCCAGACTATGATTGAGGAAGAAGGCGGACTACCATGTAAGGCACCGCGACAACTGTAAATATATTTCTAACTGTGCTGATATTTTGTATTTTCATGGGAACGACGAGGACATGGTCTGGAGGAAATCGATGGAGGGAACGACATCATTCTCAGCCGGGAGGCGAACCAATGACTGGCTTTGTCCTCCCCCGGGAAGGGAGGTGTCGCGTGAGGAGATCGACAACAACGACGAGATAGCATCATCATTATGATGTAAGCGTCGTTGCTGGTCGAGATAGGATGATGACGGACGAAAGCCAGCCTCCACTTGGGCAACAATGAAGGCCGCGAGGCCCAGGTGTAATCGGACACCACACAGCCAAGGTGTAATAGGACACCTCGCGGCTAGGGTGTAACCAGACACCGCCCGCGCTGCAGGCGAGCGACGACCCGCGTATCGAGGAGCAATCTGACACTAATTGACGATAGCTTGACGTGGGGAGGGGGGCTGACTGATGCACGCTGGAGTTCCTACTTAACAGAAGGGAACGGAGAATACGGGACTTGTACTACTGACCAGGCGACGCGTGAACATCGGTCGAGCGAGAAACATCGAGAGGACGACCAGCGCCAGGCGGCAGAGTATAGTCCGTCAGATTCAGAGACTGACGCGAAAGAACGATCTGTAGTTAGGCTGTACGAAGCAACATTTGAGATAGTCCGATTTAATATCTAAACGCTTTAATACTACGTGGAAGTTCCCGTAGAGTTAGTGTATATATATATTTGTTTCTTTAATTAAATTCATTTATTAATTAAACAAAGTTCGTCGTGAATCTTCTATAGAAAAGTTAGGCACGTTAAATAAAAGTGCAAGTAAAAGAACAAGCAATCGAGGGTCGACATCAACACACGGCAAACACACGACAGGGCGACCTCCGATTGCGACACGCTGAACGCCACAGCATTAAAGCGTTGAATTGTTACTGAGAGACGCTGAAACAGAAAGCAAGCCTCTCGGGGTTCGCCAGTAGCTTGTGTGAGGTGACGGCCTAAGTCCGAAATAAAAGCAAAAATAATATTATTATTATTATTATTATTATTATTATTATTATTATTATTATTATTATTATTATTATTATTATTATTATTATTATTATTATTATTATTATTATTATTATTATTATTATTATTATTATGTACTTCACTGGCTTCCTGTTGCTTCCCGCATCCAATACAAGGTCCTTCTCCTGGTCTCTAGGACTCAACTGGGAAAAGCTCCTAAATCCCTCTGTGACCTAATGCGTAAGCGTCTATCTGCTCTCTCTCCCCGCCCTCTTCGGTCTGCTGACCGCCTTGATCTACTTTTCCCTCGCGCAAGGACTTCGATGGCTCAGCATCGTGCTTTTGCCATCCTTGGCCCTTCCTTATGGAATGACCTGCCCCCCTCTCTCCGTAGCAAGGCATTGCTTGGGATCTCGCCCTCTTCTCTCCACTGCCTGAAGACCTTTCTTTTCCCTCGGGGCTGACACGCTGGGGCGCTCCCCAGCGTGTCAGCCCCGAGGGAACTGAACAGTCTATGCTGTGAGAGGCGCTTTATAAGTAATCATATAAGATATATATATATATATATATATATATATATATATACATATATATACTTACACATACATATATATCTCACAGCATAGACTGAACAGTCTATGCTGTGAGAGGCGCTTTATAAGTAATCATATAAGATATATATATATATATATATATACATATATATACTTACACATACATATATATCCATAACATATGTAATATGCAAATGTACAAGTATATTCTGTAAGTCGAACTAAAATTCTTGTTTAGTAATGGCATGTGCCTAGACCGACTGAATAACGTTTGTACATTGATACCTATATTGAATTTCTGTTAGAAATGTTTGAAATAAGCACAATCGGGGCTGACACGCTGGGAGCGCCTCTGAATAGTCTATGCTGTGAGAGGCGCTTTATAAATAATTATATAAGATAAGATAAGATTATATAACTTACCTTACTAGTAAATGAAACTGAGACTCAAGTATTTTAGCTGCCAGAACAGTTTAAACGGAAATCTTGTTAACTACACGTATAGTTGAAAATAATGTACATGCTATTTGTTAAATTGCTAATGTACTAAGGAGCACAAATTAAGAGCAACAATCAGCTATAGGCTAGCACAAATTAAGATCGACAATACATTCAACCAACAGAATGAGGAAATAGATTCAGAAGCGGAAGCAGAGGAGCAGTGATGGACATGTAGGACCAGGGATAGAAGTAGAGTAGAAATGATGGACGTGAAGGAACATAGCTGTAAGCAGAGTCCGTAAGGACGAATAGGAAGAATCGAAGAGCTTAGAAAACAATGAGGCAAGTGCATGGGAGTGGCTACATGCAGGACAATCTGGGAGAGGTATGTTAGGATTTGCAGACAGAGATCGGATAAAAAAAATTATGGCAGACGAGACGAAGAGGTATTCTGTACGTGACTGACAACCATGTGTACGTACAGGATGGCAGGCGACAATGACGAAGAGAATAGACCTTTAGAATCTCTTGTACTCCGGTCACGCTAGAACAGTCTGTACGATGTCTGTAGCGCATACATGTACGCGAAGTGACAGTCGTGAAATTAACAAACAATAAACGCTGTAGAAACATTTCGTCTACGTATCTAGAGGTCGGGCGGATATCTGCTCATCATTAAAAGGGCAGAATATCCATATCCAGTATCTGCTTGGAACTGTCTCCCCATGTTTCTCCGCCAAGAGCTTCTTGCCCTCTCTCCTTTCCAGTTTCGTAGACACCTGCAAACTTTCCTTTTTGCCGGTGCTGGCATTGATGCGGGTTGAAAGCGCCTCTGATCTGAGTGGCGCTATATAAGTTTTCGGTTACAATTACAATTACAATACATATATCTTTTGTTCGTTATCTTAACTAAGGATTCTGCTTACACCTTCTACAGCTATCCATCCTGTGACCCTCCTCAGACACCGACCCACCGCTTTTTCGCATGCAGCGTGTATCCGGGCTTTGTAATCGTCCAATAGGAGAGAGATGGTCTTACAGTCACTAGATATAAAATTTCTTCTCCGGCTGAGAGATGATCCCAAATGGACGCAAAGAAACCAGAAGATATGAGACAAAGGAATTGCAGAGCTTCGATAATCTCCAACTCTGTGTACATTCTATGAAAAAAAGCTGATGTGGGCTGGGAACGACTCTGCATAATTATCGTGAATAAGCTGGCGCCTAAGCTGAGCTTAGCTTTCGAATAGCGCTCTATAAATTTGAAGTTTATTGTATCCTCGAGAGGCGCTATGTAAATGCTCTGAATTAATTAATGTGTGCGTTCATAAAAGGTACTTATACACGCCATTTTAAGTGTGTTGAGATATTTGTTCTCAGCTGACTGATATTCTGAATGTTGACCTGATTAGGATTGGCTTTGGCGCGACATCTGTTGATGTTTTGTGCATTGGGCACCGGCGCTATAAAAGTCATTAATTAATAGCAATGATAACACTGGTCAACAATGATTTTTATTGCCGATTATATTAGAGCGATTTTAGGGTAAACCTGTGGTGCTGATTCCGAATATGGAGTCGGCTTTGCTAGATTGGCTCTAGTTTTTGAGTTATTCGACTAATTATGAGAATTTAATGATTAAACGGAGCACAGTAACAAATCGCATTGAAATTGTCTCAAATAAATTTTGTACCAAAGTGCACACATAAAATACATAATGGCATTGTCATCGGTCTGATAACATCTAAACATGGTAAGCTGATTGATAAAAATCACAATTTTTAGACTTTTCTAAGGCTTTTGACACTCTCAGACACTCTTTCCTGGCCGACCAACTGGCCCTCTTACCCATCTCCATCAATATTCATAATTGGATCCTTTCCCTCCTTAGTAATCGCAGCCTTTACACTAAGTTCCATGGTATCACATCGTTCCTGGCCAGAATTAATGCAAGTATCACACAGGGCTCCGGCATGGATCCCACCAATTTTGTTGTAGCCATGTCTGGTTTAAAACCTCTCTACCACTTTAATCGCATCTTCAAATATGCAGATGACTGCTATCTTCTCATACTGGCTTCTAATATCTCCATCACAGTTGCAGAACTTGATCTCATAAATGCCTGGGCCCAGAGATGCAATCTTCATCTTAGCCATTCTAACTCCAGCGACATTATCTTCACCAAGCCCAAAACGATCCTTAAATCCTATCCACCACCTGTTTGCAGAATCTCAAGGGTCTCTTCATTAAAAATATTAGGAATTGAAATAACCGATAAGTTTGAATTCTCTCCTTACATCCAAAAACTGAGCATAAAGGGCAGGCTAAATAACCCTTTACGATCATCATATACTATCTTGATTTCTCATGGGCTCTCGGGGCCCAGGCTTCATGAAGTGATACGGGCTACCACTCTGCCCTCATAAGAAAGAACCACGTAACTGAAAATTTGGCCGTTTTGAGTTAGATGCAGTTTCTGCATGTATTAGTGGTCTTACACCTTGGTAGGAAGTAAGAACCTCCTATCTCGATGCGATCATAGAGAACCAGCGCTTGTTAATACCACCTATCTGCACACTTCGTATCAAATACTAAGTAAGAACAACGCATCTCACATACGTGGTTTTTTGCTAGTAACAGAGACCGTTTTCTGCAGATGCGTTTTCACGCGCATGCGCAGTCACTACTTCCAGACAATGTTTACGTTTAAGTTTACGAATCTGAGCGATAATTAATTGTTTTTTAAGACTCTAATTTTAATCCGTCTTGTTGGTTTTCATCATTCATCACGCCGTGAGATTAAGTGAAATTTGAGAAACAATAAATATAGTAATTTCAAACGTTTTAAATGTTTTTGAATGATTTTTCATGGCTTGTTTCGCGTGCGTAGCGAATTCCCGACACCCTTATTCCCAAAACAGAATTTCGTCGGATCTCCGAAATCTATTTTCCAAGTTACAACAAAGTTATTTGCGCAAATCTAACTTTTAGAGACATTTTCGAATATACTATTCAGGATATTGGCCGGCTAATCCATACTAGTTTTCAGGATTAGAGCGCTTGGCAGAATATTGTTTTCTGGAATTCGACCAATTTTGCATTTCCATATTTTATCTGATTTCGGGGATTCGGGTAGACCCAGATAGTTTTGTAGGCTTACAGGATTGAGGGTTATATGATTTAACTTGAAAGAGTCAGAAAGACGATATGATAAACTGTATGGAGAGGATAAGTACAAATGGTGTGGGATGCGTCTGGCTGTTTTTTAGTCGATTACACATTGGTTCATTTCATCCAACCATATCACACTATCGTCGGGAGCATGCCCAAACAGGCGTACTTCCCATCAGATAGGCCTATTTATATTACAGAAATGTATAATGACTTTACAGCAAAACATTAAGTTGTAGTCTACTGTTATGATCTCTAGATCACAATGTGATAAAGCAGATGAACATTTCATTTGCAAACTGGGTAACGAGAGGTGTGAAGAATTTTCTTTACATAATTGTTCATGCAGTAAAGATAATCTTTATTGCACGTAGGGCCTGTATGCAACTTAGGCGTTCAAAACCCAAATGCAAGAACTATGGCGAGAGGGATTCTCCGGCAGAAAAAAGATGACATTATTTCTAAACTGACCGTTCTGATGCCAGAAAATAGAAGAAAATTCTGGCAAGATATTAAGACATCAGATGTTGTGGACCTAAGATGCAGATTAGTAGGCCTAAGTGTGGTTCTTCAATTTCTTCTTCATCTGTTCTGTGATATGTTCACTATCCCAGACTGTTTTGATAGTCGGATATGATCAAATATAACCGATATCAATATTTTTAAACCTGTATATAACTGGTTTCATATCTTTAAAATCACGGTTGACAGGGGCGTAACTTTGGTCTGAAGAGTGGGGTACCAATTTCTTACATGAATACAAGAAGCAAGGCAGAGACTCCGATTTCTGGGAAGGCTCAATAATGAAATATTGATTGGCATGGTTTAAAAAGTAGGGGGTATGGTACCACCAGTAAAAAAAAAGTAGGGGTACGCGTACTTCTCGTACTCCAAGGGGCGTAACTTTGGTCTAAAAAGTGGGATACCAATTTCTTACATACACGAAGCAAGGTAGAGGCTGCGATTTCTGAGAAGGCCAATAATAAAATATTGATTGACATTGTTTAAAAAGTAGGGGGCACGGTAACCCCAGTAAAAAACGTAGGGGGTACGCGTACCACTCGGACCCCAAGGGGTGTAACTTTGGTCTAGAAAGTGGGTACCAATTTCTCACATACACGAAGCAAGGCAGAGACTGCGATTTCTGGGAAGGTTCAATAATAAAATATTAATTGGCATTGTTTAAAAAAAATTGAGGGTAGGGATACCCCTAGTACCCCCAGAGGCGTACCTTTGGTTTAAAAATCGAGAATACCAATTTCTTAAATACACGAAGCAAGGCAGAGACTGCGATTTCTGGGAAGGCTCAATAATAAAATATTGATTGGCATTGTATAAAAAGTGGGGGTACGGTACCCCGTGTAAAAAAATAGTGGGGGTACGCATACCCCTCGTACCGCCACACATTACGCCTATGTTGTTTAATATAATTGACCTGAAATATGAGTCAAACGTTGAATTGTTCTACACTAAAACATGATTTTATGCAGATGCGTTGTTCTTAACAATTATTGGATTATGTCGTCGGCCTTCAAAGCTAAGTAAAAACACATTTACTGACATTTAAAATATTTATGAGAAAAAATAATTAAAATTTATTTCCCCCTAAAAATGGTAGCTTTTTGTTGCATATGTTGGTTAAAAGCAAAAATGAATATGAATATAGGATCTACTTGGCAACAACCAATTTATGTTTTTTGCATTTATCTCAAAATCAACTTTTTGCAGATGCGTAGTTCTTTCTTATGAGGGCAGCACTGTCAACCGTATGCTGTTCCCAGGTACGGTTAGGCTTTGCCAACAAGCAGGAACTTGATCATTTGGGCGCAATTATTCGTATGTTGTTTCATCTTGGCTACCTCCCTCCTTCTTTTCCTACTTTTGAGGAACTCTGCAAAAACGCTGATCGTGATCTCTTTAATAACATTCTCAAAAACCCTAGTCACCTCCTCCATGACCTACATCATCATCATCATCATCATCATCATCATCATCATCATCATCATCATCATCATCATCATCATCATCATCATCATCATCATCATCATCATCATCATCATCATCATCATCATCATCATCATCATCATCATCATCATATCCTTCAGGCTCGAATTAATCCCTCTTTGGAGAGGGGTCAGCCACTCGGATCCTTCTCTTCCACTTGTTTCTTTCTTGAGCATCTTCTTTCGTCAGTTTGAGGAGCTTTAGGTCTTGTTGTATATATCCACGAAGGTCCAGTATCTTCTACCTCCCGTTCTAAAGACCGGGTATGATTTGCGCCCTCGTTCCCATAATCTGATTCTCCCTAGATTTGACTCCCATACCCAACGAGGTTTCATGGGTAGGATGCTGTACAGTTAGGCTCTGTTTCTATTATTCCAGTTATCATCTAACGTCATTATTACTGTTATATTTTTTCTTTCCACTTTGTGTAAAATTGTATGTAAAGCGCTGTGTGTTTGCTAGCGTTTATTAAAGAATATACTTACTTGCTTACTTAATTAATTAATGCATAGTTAAACACCATTTGTAAGATTTTCTTTTATGTCGGTTATCAGGACAATCACGTTGGAGGCTCGAGCAAAAATTGTCTGCCATCATGTGTGTGTGTCCCATTTGACTTTGATACCTTTCTTCCATGACCTTTATATCTTGGTGAAACCTCTCACCTTGTTCCTCACTGACACGTCCAAGATTATATGGAAATCAATTTAAGTGGCTATGAAGAAAGTGTACCTTTATGCTCATATTAGTACCCACATTTCTGAAGTTTGTGAGCATGTTTTGCACCAGTTCTTCGTAATTGTCTGCTTTGTTGTTGCCTAAAAAGTTCTGCACAACTAAGACAAAACTGCACCAGGCAGAAGCTTCAGGACCATTCATACATTTTGCGAAATCAGAATCCATGATAAGTTTGCGAATATGAGGGTCATCAAAGATTCCAGCTCATATAGCATTCGAAGTGTCCGGAGTGGGGTAGGTAACAGTTTCTGGACATGGTCCGGACAGGGTGTCCGGACAGTTCACAGAGTACAGAGGGACAGTAACTAACATCAAGACATAATCCGAGCGAAGCAAGTAAATACATGCACACATACAGGGAGACATATACACACATACAAAGACACATACAAAGACACATGCGCACACATACAAAGACACATACGCACACATACAAAGACACATGCGCACACATACAAAGAAGCATGCATACACACATACAAGAAGACAAACACACGGACGCGATGCTGGCCGGCAAATTCGCTACAAAACACAAAATCAAAATATTTAGTTGTTTATTTGGAGGTGTCCAATTCGAAAAAACCACTTCCATTTTTGAATTCACCTTGTCACCTTGTGCTGTAAACTCCTGGAGCTCTAGCGATCGTCATGGTACACATTTTCCATTGCTTCCTGTTCGAAGTCAGGTCTCTTAGTTCTTCCAAATTCATGCCAGTTACATCGTGAATCTCATCCATCCATTTCTTCCTTGGTCGACCCCGTCATTTTTTCCCTCACCACAAGCCAACATCATTTCCTTTTCTAGCCCATCAGATCGCATAACATGACCAAAGAATCCTAGCTTCAATCTTGTCGCCTTTTGTTTTAATGACTCTTCATTCTCGACACCAATCTCCACTCGTATTGATTCATTCGTCCTTTTCTCTGTCCATGATATTCTCAACATCTTTCTCCGTATCCACATTTCACATGCGTTGACCTTTTTCTCCATGTTCTTTGTCATTGTCCACGACTCACAACCATACAGAACCGTTGGAAAGATTAGGGCTCTCACGAGCCTTTTTTGTATCTATGTTCACATGCTTGTCCTTCCATATCTTTTCCAGTCCAATCATTACAGCTTTCCCAATCGCAATCATTCGTTTTATTTCTGTATCACATTTTCCTTCTTTTTCAACCAATGATCCCAGGAAAGTGAAGCTTTCTACCACCTCTATTTCTTCTCCGTCAATCTCAAAAGTATCCCATTTTGCTGTTGTCATGACCTTTGTCTTCTTTATGTTGAAGTATAAGACAGCTTTTTCACTTTCTCCTTACCCTTCTTATTAATTCTATCAGCTCATCTTTTCTTTTTGCCATTAGTGTTGTTCATCCGCATATCTAAGATTATTCAATGTCCTTCCCGCAATTTTTATTCCCTCTTTTTCCCCTTCCATTTCCGCCATTCTCATTATGAATTTTTGAATTCAGCGACCCCATAATACCAAACAATTGTTCAAATATCCTTGGCAACGAGAAACATTTTTTTATTTGTTGACCAGTGTAATTTAAATTGATACTTATAGTTTAATACACGTGCGTTGTGCTGCAGTTGAAATGTTTCTTATGCAGCGGAAGGAAAAGTCGATGTCAATTGTAGCATTGTGTACATCATGAGTAGAATGCATCGATTTAGGCTTTGACCTAGTTTCCTGCTTCTCGACTGAGTGACCTACTTTTCCTCCTGTTATTGTCTGTAGATCAGAAGAAAATGGAGAACTAGAGAAAGTCCAATCGTAAGACGGTGCCGAACAAACGGATTGTAACCTAATTCTTTGTTTAGTTTCAAAAACAGGCTTAATTAAAGATGTTGCTATTCGTTGGGTCTATTAATCAAACCACGATTATACAAAAGTTAGGAATATGTGGCATACGAAAAAGCGATTTAAAAGGTGCCTAAAGGTAACCTAATATAATTGCAATGTCGAATGTTTAACTGCATCTATTAAGGATAGCTTGTCTCTGGCTGCAACATCTTCACTGCCTTTATTCGGGTAGTGCCAGTCCTAATCCTGGATACAAGGAGGGCGAAGTTAATTATTGTAGCGCTTTATTCATCTTAGATTTTATGATCAATATTTAAAAAATGTTACGAAATGCCGTTCTCTTTGATTAGGAAAATCGGATTTTGACCTATTGCCTTATTAATATTCAAAGCCGCTAGATGTCGTTAAATACTCAATAAAAACTTACCAAAAATAAAGTTATGCGTCGACACCTTTAAACGCTTTTCCCGACGCTACATATTCCAAAAACATCGTTCAATCGGTTAAAAAAAATGAAAAAATGCAAAGAAAATGAAAAGAGAAAAGAAGCGATATGGTCAAAAAAGAGCCTTTGGGCCAAACAGAAAAGGAAAAGAAGCCAAATGGTCAAATGGATAATAATGCATATTTATATACGTTTGTGTACATATAAATATATATATATATATATATATATATATATATTAAAATAGTAATCTGTATGTTATAAAGATGGACTACAACCACCTGTTAATAATCGGCATCTCAACAATCTACCAAAGAAGGGAACAAACGATGAGAGAACCGAAACAAACAAAGAAAGAAAATAATGAAAAGAAAGAAAGGAAGGAAGAAAGTGATAACCGAAAGTTATACGAACATGAACTGAAACATATAAAAAAAACTTTAAAGACGTCAACAGCTTTTGTAGCTATAAGATGTCGTTAAAAATTGGGAATAATAATAATAATCGGATGATTGGACTGGTATGGTACATCATTGAAATGTTAAAAAATAAGTTTCGCGTCGTCCACGGCGTTTGTTGACACAATATCTCGTTAAACTCTAGATCCATCCAATGGGACAACGGTTTTTCACCGAAATGATATAACTTACCACTCGAACGGCGAAAACTTTTTTAAATAATTTCTGTCGCCGTCAATCCTGCTTATTTCCAACACCGCCGCCAGTTTGAATGGACGTCATGCCATAGAAGATTTTCCCTTACGACAGACTAGGAACCTCAACTAACAACATAATAAAAAGTTATATAAATTCATGGTCAGGTAGATACAGATTAAGGTCAACCTGTACCTACAACGTCGATTTCTTATTTAAAATACTAGTTTCTTTCAGTGCCGGTGTCGCGTGACTATCCGTCCTAAACCTATCCGGGGATGAATAAATATATCCACCGGATGGAATATGCCGGTATAGAGTAACCGGGGGATAAACTATTTCTATCCCCCATCGTGTAAAATCATCCACCGGGGGATAAAAATTCACAGGTATAAGGTATTATTGAAAATGCCTATAATTGATAAATCTATGTTGTAATCAAAATCTAAACCCAGAAATACGTAAAGCAAGTGACTCTAAGTCTTCTAAGCAATGTTCAAAGCAACTCAAACCGAAGTTACAGTAAGTAAGTAAGTAAGTAAGGAAGTATATTCTTTATTGAACCACCTGCATACGCACTGTGGTTAACAAACATGTTACATGTATGCAGTCAGAGGCATGAAACACAAAAAATAACATAAGTTGGAAAGGAAGCCAGCTAACTAGGTTAGTAGGAAGAATAACCACACGCCGAAAAAGTCGTCAAAAACCCTGTTTCTTGCCATAGCTAGGGATTATGCATACACTTTCTGCAAACACTTGAAAACTGTTTTTATCCGGGGAGATTAGGCTTAGAGCGTCTTTGAGTAGTTATCTTGGAGAGGCGCTTTATAAATACTCTGAACTAATTAATGGTGCAAGTTTATAATTTACATAAATATAGCATAATCGAGTTCTAAGGAAATATGTGCATGTTTATTGGAGAGAGCTGTTTTTTATATTTATTATGACCAAAATAAGATCTGAAAGTATTGGCGCTTCATCATTTGACGTTTTTTATGTGTCGGGTATGTTGCTCGCTATAGCACCTTTTAAAGGTTTACAGAAATGTATATGCAATGTCGTTAATACTCATCTGTTTGTAATAATCAATAAACAAGAAAACATAATGTGTTGCAGTGTCGTTCTATCTTTCATCACATCATCTTCGGTGCTGTATTTTTTTCTGAAGCTTTACCACTTCCATAACACGTTGCAAACCGTTTCTGTTCTGTAATGACCGATTCTCCAACCGCGTGTAGTTCAAAATTCAGCCTCCGGAAGTCAGACTTCACTGCTATATTGCTACACTGGAATTCGCAGATTTGCACAAGCACATCCAACGGATGGTTTTGGCAATTTTCCATGAATCCTCCATTCAATCGGTTTATCATCCAGAATGTCCTGAAGAAGAACATAACGTACGTCGTCTCTGCCTTTCCATATCGCTTTGCCATCTTTATCCTTTTCACTGTCTCCTCCACCGATGACAAAGATTCGTTCATTTTCACGAATCAAACCAAAATGATGAACGTTAGTCTTAAACTGTTTTCTTTCTTGACAAGTTTCCGTCTCAAAGTTAAATATAAAACAAGTATGGCATCCAAGTAAAATAGCAGATGTCTCCCAAAGTACAGTTTGCATCAAGTTATAAGGATGTGGCATTGCTTTCGAAAGGACCGAGCAAGTGTTTTCCTTCGTGTTGTACACTTGAACGTGATTGAACTTGTTGTTATCTTTATCTGATCCACCGAAGATATAGAGTGAACTCTTGAATGGAACACAGCTACCTGAGCTCTCGACACAGTGAACCAACTGACCAACTGTCGTGCATTTGTCGGTGACTGCGTTGTAGGCTTCGACGTTGTTTAAAACGCTTTTATTAGAATCCACAAATCCTCCACAGATGTACAAAACTTCGTCGATAAACGCTGCGCTGTGTCTACGTCGACCTTGCACTAAAGATGCGCATTTCATCCAACCAGAAGCTATGTTGTATTTCCAGATTTCATTAGAAGTGGCTCCTATTCCTGTAACGTACATCGTGTTACAGTAAACGACGGCGAATGCTTCAGGCGACATTTTAGTCGGTATTGGTTGTTGTGTTGTGATTTCGTTTGCCTGATGCAGATTTATTGCGATGACGTCCATTGTTGCGGTCGAACCATCATATATTCCCACGACAATGGCACAGTTCTCAAACTGCGTAATGGTTTCGGTTTTAGCTGTTAAAGTAAATAATTATACTGATAATTTAGAGTTGAGCTGAGCATTTCTTCCTTTGCTCATTCCACAAGGATATTATATATATATATATATATATATATATATACAGAGTTTGAGAAAGACTGCCAATTTTCATTCTCAGATATTTATACACTAATTAATCCTAATCCAATTCTACTAATAGCGGTAACGTGATATAATGAAAATGTGCCATATAAAGCTTTTCGATACATACAGTACATAATAGCAGATGGGCATAGATATCAAAACATAACATAACCTAATGATATCTAAACAGTTCTATTCCGATGAAATTTGATCTATTCTTTTCTTTTCGTATTTAATGTATTGTAATCTAATCTGATCATGAAACTTCTCAAGCGCCTTTTGTAGTAATATACAAGGCATCAGACAACGGCCCATTCGATGCAGAACTCTTTCCAAAGCTGATTTCATTGGGCAAACAAATTCAGAAAGGCTATGGTAATCGTACTTGTAAACTCGAAATTTCTAATGTTACACTTGAAAGCTAAGCGCAGGGCACCAGCTTATTCACGAGCTCTTCGTCGAGTCAGAGGATTGCCCAAAGGAATCGAAAATCTTCGGAATTCAGGAGGGAATTCGTGTAAGAGCCTTGGTACAGTGTGGGCTATAATGGGTTTTTTGGAGACCTTGAGATGACTAGTGACCGCGGGTCAAAATAATCTGAGATAGGCGGATGATCGAGGCTATGGATGCTTAGCAATCAAAAAAACACGAGGCTTCAGCCCAAAGATGAACGCTATCAACTAGCTGCAGAGCGGTAATAGAATTTGTCCGATCTACAAAGAGAATAAGGAATTTATTATATTATATGGTAGCCTGAACATGTTGGTAAATATTACCTTTGATGTTTCCCACATAATTGCTGTTGGGATTCTGTAAAACATCTCCTAAGTCTGTTCGTTGGAAAGAAACTTCGACTGATTGATGTGGACGACCAATTAATTCATCAAGGTCTCTTTCTAACTCATCTGCTTTAACAATTAATTGGTCAATCCCACTGCAGATGTCGCTGGCCGATCCCGTCGATCTCATTTTCGTGCAATAAAAATCATAACTTTTCAACACTGCGCACCATTTGTCAATTTCTCCCACTTCAATCTCCAGTTCCTTTAGATGCTTTGATTCCAATGCATATAACTCATCCAAAACAGATTTTGTGTTTCGATCTACCCTATCTTTAAGCTCACGTTTTCTTTGATTAATTTGTTTCTCGTTCTCCCGTATTTGCTGAAGAAAATCTGCCTTTCTCTTCTCATTATTCTTTTTCATTAGCACCATCTCATCTGCATAGCTAGAAATCTTCCATGCTTTCTTTTCAATCGTTTGGCGAAATTCTTCATCGACTGTAGTCACATCTTTGCAATCGTGTAGTTTATGACTTTCAACCAAACACGAAACGCAGACGATTTTCTTGCAGTCGGCGCAATAGTAGTCTAATGGTTTCTGAGTGTGTTTGGTACAGAATTTCACATTAGGCATTTGTCTTATTTCTTCCTCGACGGCGCTTCCAATTTTAACAATGTGATGATTTCTGTTCTCTCTCTGCATTTGATGGGCATACGAACAATTATCGCAGTAGTTTTCGTTACATTCAACACAACTTTTAGTGGCTTTTGGTATTTCTTCTGCATTGCCTTCATTTCTGTTACTACATTTACCACAGCGGATCTCGGTATTCCCCATGTCTTAACTTCCAGATATTTTCCTGAAAGACGTTCCTCTGTAGAACCGTGGACCCTTCAGGTGGAATAGCAAACTCTTTTCGACGCAACAATCAAAGCAGTTTCTCTCCTGACTTTTTCTGCGCTTTTCTCTTGTCCGTTTCAGGCATTCAAAACAGAAAGTTTGAATGCATGGCAATACGTCTGGATCAGTTGATGCTCACGTTCAGAGTGGTGTTTCCATTATTTCTCAAATTTGTTTTACAACCAATATTAGCCGTCTTCACATAACCGCCGGAAAACCTAAATAAGTAAGTATATTCTTTATTATGCCAGCTGCTAATCCGCATTCCGGTGTAAGCCTGCAAACACCTACTAAATCAAAATATGCTATGTTGAAATCACAATTACTTAGACTTTATTCAATGTCGGCTGGTTAAACGCATCGGTTTAAAGTATCGAATTATAGCTTGATTCGGTTAACTCAGGAAAGTGTGGAATATTAATTTTGAGAGAATGAGCAGTCTGTTAGCTTTGCTGATGTTCTTCCATCCCTTTGAAATAGGTCAGTATCTTAGGACAACAACTCATTAGCCATATGTAAAAGACAGTAATGGAACGCAAACCAGTATTATTATGAGCGATAGGATGATAAATGAGTTGGACATTACGGTGGAGTGAACAAATTATGTTTTATAAATAAATTATAATAGTGGGCAAAAGATGCAATTTGGGTAGAGAAAGAAATACACCAAATATTTTAAATTTCAAATGATATCTTCTGCCCTCTACCACTGATGCAATGTTTCAACGTGGTTAACCTATTCTCACAGTGGATGTTGCCCAATCTCCTCTGCTTTAATCCTACGAAAATTAAATTCATAATCCTAGGCCTTCCAAATCATATCAAGAAAAGCCCTAACCCTTCCATAACCTATTGACTAGCTCGTCTTCTCTTACCTTCACCTCGGACTCACCCGTCCGCAATCTTGGTATTACTTGGCATAGTTCCCCAGGCCTTAAAAATTGCCAAAGTTATCCCGATCTTTAAAAAAGGGAATTGAACCGAGGTCTTCAACTAAAGACCAATCTCTTGTTCTTCGCCGTATAGCTAAGTACTTATTCACCTCTTCTGTATCGAGGTTCAGAAACAAAGTAAAGTTAGGTTGTACGCCACAGTACATTGCTAGTAGCGGAAGCAATCCCTTATTGGCCCCTTGTTACCAGCAACTTTTCACGTATAATTGTGTAATTATTTTATTTGACTTTTGTTTGGTGGCAATAAACAGATTGATTGATTGATTGATTGATTGATTGATTGATTGACTTTAAATGCACACCTCTCCTTCTCTAACCACATCTCCAATCTTTCGCGCTCCTACTTCATGCACATTCGTGAGCTTCGCTGCATTAGGCCAATGATCGACTTTAAAACTGTCTCTACCATTGCTACCTCCATTGTTCATTCAAAGCTTGATTACAGTAATTCACAGCTGCTCTGCCTCCTCTCTTGATCAGGCCCTCCTGGAAACCGGACTCGGACCTCTTTTGGACTACTCTCCAGAAAAACCCCTCAACACTCACAGTCATACTGGCACATCCTGCTTGAAGGATCGGTACTTCTTTCGCTCTCTCCTAATTTGTTCCTTTCAATGACGTCGCTGCATTCATTAGGCGCTACAATTCCATAATCCTGTAGCACACTGGATGCGATAGCTGCAACTGATTTGAACGTGTATTTCATGAATTGTAATCTTTCGACGATATTTAGTTCAAGAAAACGAAACATAGTGCACTACATGGACGTTTTTCCAAAGAATTACGCACGTTAAATATTGTACCGCCGGTAGAGGGCAGAAGACGCAAAGAAAAATCAAAAATATTTTGAACACTATTTACACTAACCTCCATTTTTCATCACTATTAGTACAAATGTTTTTACTGCCATTTTCACTGCACCCTATTGGACATTCGAATACAAGGCAGTGACTCCAAATTATGCTTAGGCTTTGGATGAGCGAGTGAGCCTAGGAGTAGATGAACAGGTGAAACCTTACGCAGCGCTCATGCCATACAAAATAATGAGTTTGTGTCAGCTTAAATCAGTAGATTTACATCTGACCGGCTTAAAAGTACACAAGTAGTGAATGTATCATGCAAAACATGACCAGGCATTACTGTGCTGACTAAACATCTCTACAACGAAGTGTTTGCTTTTTCGTTAGGGACCCAACCGACACAACCGGCCGACCCTACACCCTTAAAATATTCATTGCATTGCATCAGGATGCGGCTGTAATGGCGTTTGGCGTACAGTTGCTGTTGTTTCTTTTAGGTTACACCATAGAAATGTATGCCTACAGCGCATCATATTATTTGATGATAGGAAAACCTTTGGGCTATGACTTAGAAAGGGAAAGTGGAGACGCGATTGGGCTTTGTATTGTATTGCATCTAGAAATTTTTGAAGCGCGTCTCACAGAATATCTACCCAGCGAAGCCACGGGGAAACAGAAATGCCTTTAGGGAACGCGAGACCGATGAGGAAAAGCCAGTCATTAGTTTGGCCCTGAGCAGAGGGGAAGGTCATTCCAGATCATGGGACCCACTACAGCAAACGTCCGTTGCTGGGCCAAGGTAGTTTTAGTTCTGGGAACAAAAAGATCAAGCCGATTTACAGAGCGTAATGGGCGAAAAGAAGATACAGATAGCGGCTTTCGCAGATGGTTCGAGAGATATTTTGGGGCAGTAGGCTGCTGAGATTTAGAGACAAGGAAGAGGATCTTATAACGGACGCGCGCGGCAATAGGGAGCCAGTGCAGGACATCAAGCATGTAAGTAGAGATAGGGGCAAAACGTGGGAGTCTAGCGATGGGACTAGCAGAAGCATTCAGAACAGATTGCAGGGGAGAGACGCTGCTTAGGGAGTCCCATGAGGAGCGTGTTGCAGTAGTTCAAACGTGAGTAAACAAATCCGTGAACTATAGTGGTAAAGACAGAAGGTGAGACTGATGGCCCTGGGACGCCTCGGTTGAAATAACCAGGAGCGAGTCATGTTGGAGATATGCTCTGTGAATGTGAGAGAGGAGTCAAGTGTGATGCCCACGTCGCGGACGGTAAGGTAGTAGGGGTAAATAGGGAATTTCTCAGTCAGCAATGGAAAGTTGAGCTTAGCAAGCTGCTGCCTAGTCCAAAACAGATCAAATGAGTCTTAGCAGTCTTGAGGCAGAGATGGTTAGTCGACATCCAGTAGTAAAGGTCAGAGACAAGATGGTAAATGGAGCGAACAAGGGAGAGGTGATCAGTTGACTGCCCATGTACAAAAGCCTGAGCATCATCTGCATACAGATGGCCATTTGCCCATGTTTAGTAAATAGAGATGAAATATCAGCAGTGAAGAGGATGTACAGGATGGGGCCGAGTACCGAGCCCTGGGAAACGCCAATTTCGACCTCTACACGTATCCACTGAGTCCTGGTTTCATCAAGGACAACTAACTGGAAGCTGTCAGAGAGGTATGATTTATACCAAAGACGAGGGAAACCAGACAGGCCACAGGACAGTTCCAGACTGTGAAGGAGAATCTCATGGTCAAACATGTCACACGCAGAATGAGGCATCAAAAAGCGCATGAGAGAGTTGAGAGTGATATCAGACAGCAGAGATAGGAGAGCAGTTTCAGTGGAATATTGGCCTCTGTAGCCAGATTGGACGGCCGGAAGAAGTCCAGCTAGCTCAAAGTAGAGGAAATAGTTGGAGTGAAACTAGTCTTTCAAGGGCCTTTGAGAGGAAAGAAAGATGGGAGATGGGCCGGTAATTATGACAGGCATTTTAGGCCAGGGTTTGCTTTTTCTACATGTAGGTCGGGAAAGCATTAGCTAGTTTTTTGGAAACAGGTAGGTATCCTAGGAAAGTCCTGTTTGATAAGCCGCTGAAGTAAGGTTTACTGTTATACAACGTTAATTAGTCAGTTGCATAATATTTTCTGCTTATTATTTTCTGATGGTTTGAAAAGTTTGTATGGTAGTTCGTGGCCCGTTGACATAAAGCTTTTATTTGCAGGTCTCCGTGTAGTAATGGATAACACGCTGGCGTGAAGAGCAGTAGGTACCAAGATCGAATCCCGTAGACTCAAGGTTTATACAGCCTTCCACTCGCTAGGTGGCGGGGGTGGTTAAATGAATAGCAGGCTGTGATTGGCCCCCACTTGGCTGCCGTATAAAATTAGACTCCTGCAAAACTGTTATCATGTGCTTCTACTGTTTACATGTATGTAAGGCGCCCTGCGTGGTTGCCGTTTCTACTATAATTAATATGTATGTTCACTGTACAGCGCAGTGCGGTTAGCAGGCGCTTAAATAAAGAAACGATTATTATTATTATCATTACAATTCAGAATGGTGTTATCCAGTTCGACTGACTGTAAGCAAAGAGATACTACGTGAATTCTTAATTTATCGAAGATTCGAAAGTTTAGAATGAGTTCGTTCGAAAAAGTACAGACATTAACTTTGAATATTTACCAACATCCACTGCATGTCAGACGATTGGAGGCAGATACGTACAGTAGGGGTGTACATAATTAAGCTGTGGTCCTAAGTTCTGCACGAACATTCACGTGTGAGGTCATTCGCCTATCGGGGTCAAAGTGTCTTCTTCAAACTCACTCAGCTCCAATTCAAAACCAGAGCTATGTCCGAACTTTAGTTAACGCTTTCGCTAAGTTCAAATTGAGGAACTTTAATTTAGTTTAATTTAGCTGAACAATCCATAAATTTACAACAAGCTCCCGGTGACAAGACTACTGAATAGGGAGTGGTCGTACATGGCTATTTCTGACTGCGAAGACACAGCTGGTGTTAACTTAAGTAGGGTCATCCCACTGACGTCCTGAGCTGAACTATTGATGTCGTGCTCAGTGTCAACTGGAACTGAGCATGACGTCAAAGAAGACTAGCCATCCCAGAAAAATGCTAGATATCCCTAAATGTTGAAATCCTGAGAGAGTACGTGTAGGCCTACCTCGAACTCCGTGTGCGCATGCTTGCAAGGTACTAAACTATTTCTAACATGCTCTTGTATCTTTTACATGCTGCACCTTGCGTCTTGCACCTTGCGACCTGGTTAATAATTAATTAATTAATTCATTTTCAAAACTTGATATAGCGCCCCTCATGGTTGTACCTACTCAGAGACGCTCCCAGCCCAACTACGGCAGTCTAGACTAGATTTCTTCTACCTGTGAAACATAACTGAGTTTCTTCTAGGCAGCAGGCCTATCTCCAATGGGAGTCCATTCCAGATGGAGGGCCGACCAAAGAGAAAATGCGACGCTGCCTAGTTGAGGTGGTAGCACGAGGAACCAGGCGCTTACCTGCAGAAGAAGAAGAGCGAAGGGTTAGGCGACCAGCCACGTCAGTGACCGGGCAGCAGAGCTCACGTAAGTAAACCGGGGCACAGCTAAGAAGGCATCGCCAGGTCAGCACAGCTATTCTTTAGTTGATGCGTTGCGAGATGTGGAGCCACTGCAGAGTATCATGCATATGGGCTACGACAGGAACGTATTTAGGAATTCGGCCAATGAGACAAACAGCGGATCGGAAACCCTTCAAGACGAGCACTTAGAGCTGGTGTAAGAGTCCGCAGAACGTCAAACAGACCCCAATATGTGACTTGTAAAAAATATAGAGTAGCGGGCCAAGAACAGAGCCCTGCGACACACGAAGGGGCAGGAAACCAAGCGGACCTAGATTAACCAAAGACGACACAGGTTATGTGCTCTGAAAGAAAGCAGCAAGGCCATTCTAAAGATTCGCCAGTCAAGCCAATGAAACAGAAAGACGCTGGATGAAAATTTTGGTGATCAACATAATCT
This sequence comes from Allolobophora icterica, assembly GCA_963556255.1. NCBI lineage: Eukaryota > Metazoa > Annelida > Clitellata > Crassiclitellata > Lumbricidae > Allolobophora > Allolobophora icterica. The sequence continues at coordinate 8,338,834 of OY744603.1, read as the reverse complement.
AGAGCATAGCTGCCATCAAAGAGATCCAACATAGAGATTCCCAGCATACATAGCGTCATAGAAGTCAGACAAAAGACGGATTAAGAGGATGTCAGTGGAGTTGTTCTTGCAATACCCAGATTGATGAGAAATGAGCAGACCATTCAAGTCTAAGTAACCAATTAGCTGATTAGCAATAATGCGCTCAAGAATCCTAGAAATAAACGTTATGTTGACGATCGGGCGATAATTTGCTGGATCACTTGGATCCAGGACCTCGAGCTTCAGAGCCGGGAGCAGAATTAACCGTTTCTGTGAAGTCGGTAGTTGCGCCTCACGAATCGAGAAATTGCACAACATATTGAGGAATAGGAAGATGATATCAATGTGTTCCTGCACAAAAAACGTAGGCACTGGATCTAGTTCACACGTTTTCGGTTTAGAGGATAGAATAAGTGAGCGTAGTTCAACGTTTCTTAGTGGTCAACCTCTCAAGGAATGCATCGGCTGTTAAGGGAGACGGTGTCTGTGCACGCCGATTGCCTGATTGAAGACCATGGAAGTCGTTTAAAGCAGACCGGGATCGTCCTATCGGCGGTTAATGAACGCCTCCTAGTAAAGTCGCTCCCGGTCCAGATAGCAGGAGTGCATAATCTTGAATAAAGCGAATCCAGGCAGTCCTATTGCTCGCGTTCTCTTATATCAGTGCATATTTTAAGGAATTTTGACTGCTGGGACAAAATCAGTCGAAGAACTTTTTTGTAGGAATTCATCTCCGCAAACTTTAAGACTTTTTTGGGGAATTCATCTCCCAAAAAAGTTGATGACTTTTTTTAGTCATCACCTATTTTTACAACTTTTCTCGGGTCTCCCAACCAATAATAAGGTAATAAGGGGGTCATTCAACAATACTACTGGGACAAATCTTAAAATTCTTCCAACATTTGTCCCACTAGTTATACTTTATACATACATTGCCTGGGACAAATCAGCCTGACTACTGGGACAAATCCTAAGACTACTGGGACATTTGTCCCACTAGTTATACAGTTAAAATATGCCCTGTCTTATATAGTCTCTAAAGGTGCTCACCTCGACGGGCTTTGCACTCAGCGTGAAACCATAGTGATTAAGGACAGCGACGCGACCTCACTGAGCGAACTGGGAAGAATGTATCTAAAAGCTCGGTCATCATGGTAGAGTAGGATCGAAAAGCTCGGAGACATTCCTGAAGAGTGAATGACCTCGGAGTGCAGTTGCAGAGGTCTCGTGGTCAAGGCTCCTCCAATGACGAATCTGTCTGGTTTCGTAGAAACCAAGCTGATGCGTGAACAAGATGACAAGACCATGATCGGAGAGGGCAAGAGGTTGGACGTGGATGTCAGTCACCTGATAGTCATCTATGGTAGCCATGACATCAAGCCATCCGCCCCCAGGCTCAGTGTTGGCTCTGAAACATGTTGTTTGAGCTCAAACTGGTCTATCACCGCTGTAAGCTCCACTGATTCAGGGAGCTATGGAGCCTCAAGATGAAGGTTGACATCCCCGTAAGGACCAGCTGGAAGTAACACAGCGAATTGTGTATAATTATGCACAGCAGGGCCGAAAGCTCAATGGAAAATGCCAAGAACGGAGAGGAGAAGCCTTGTCGATAGATAGTTAGGAGGCATACAGGGCCTCGCTTGGAGGATAATAATAGCTGTATCTGGGTTTTAATTGTGCCTTTTGAGAATCTCTCAAAGAGAAAACTGTTGTCGAAATATACCAGCGACTAATCGGCTGATTAATTACTGACAGACGACGTTCTGCACAATTATTATTCACCCACAATCAGTGTTTTTTTTGCCGGAACGCTCTGGAACGGCACCTGTTTTCAGCTACGGTAGGAACATACAATCGGATGAAGAAGAGTTGTTTATTCGATGTTCAGTATTGCATAACGGCTATCTGGGTCATTATCCGCAAAGTGCAGAATTGATGTCCCATGAGGGTTTTTGAGTTTTATCGATAATTTCTTTAAATTTGTTTTTCCCTATCCTTCAAAGAATGAGCAGATTAACATTTCACATAATTGTTGTAGCTGCTAGATTTTGGAAATTTAGAAAAAATTACTAAATTTAAACAAAATATCATTACCATCCTCTGTCCGAGACGGTGTACAATGCATTAAATTCAGCTTTTACGCAAATTTATGCCATTACAACCTGTAACAAAGGTATATTATTTTGATTAATTAGTAGCTAGCATATTCAATAATTAAACATTTAGACTCATTTTCGTAATATTTCATTCTTTTTGGGCCTATTTATACTTGTCCATAGAAATAAGCATCATAGCCATCTCAATTTTTGGGAAGCCTATAACTTTTTGAGAACGTACTAAAAGAAAAACATCAGAAACAAGATATTGTCAACTGTTAATGGAATCACACAGATTTGTGTTGAAATTCATAATGTTTTATTTTTAATTTAAGTTTGTGCGTTCCAAATTACAAGAAAAGTAAATTTCTGTTTCATTACCATCTAGTGTAATATTTTCTGGTTTAGGTAGATTACAACATTGATAATTGTTTTATTTGCCGCTTTTGTGTAACTGATTGAAATTACTTATCTGATGGAGTAATTCACGTGAAAATGTTTGACGGCGGTTATAAATTTCATCATTATGTCATTGCCATCCGCAGTTGTCTTTTTCATCATTACCATCCGTAAGCTTATAATTCAGATTTTTGCTATTTTCTCATGGCAGTCCCATCTTGTCACGGATGGTAATGACGCATTGCTAAGAGTGAATTACATGTATTTTTGTGAATTATTTGTTATAAAAATAAATTACAGGTAATTAGAATTTACTAGCAACTCTTAGAATGTTGTTCAACTTGTATCTAGTGCATGTAACATACAATGATAGCTAATGTTGCACAGATTTTTTCTGTAGCTGAAAATAATATTTCTTGTTTTAAATAATTTCGAAAAAATGTCTTAATTTCTTGACACCAGACTAATATATTATGTGAAGGAAAGGCCTGTTGTATTCCTACTTAATGCTGGATCATCTACTTTTAAGAAATTGCCATTTTATAAGCACCAGAGGAATATTTCAGGTCCATGTGATGAAATATGATAACACAAAAAAAGCGGACCGTAATAAAAAAAGACGAGTTTTGACTTTTTAAATTCTGGAAAAAAATTAACTTATGATTAAAAATATAGTGGATTTCTTCAAGTAAGTTAAATTTAACTATGTACATGACTAAAGGTAACCTTTGCAAACAATTTTGGGGAATTTTTTTTGTTTTTGGGTGACGAAATTTGTAACATTTCGGATAATGACCCATCTATCACTGACTCCGTTTTACAGTCTGAATAGTTACATTTCAGTAGTGTTTCGGGCGGTGTCACTAAGTCTAGCTGACGTACACTGTAGACATGCAGAAATACCAACACACTGTGTGACTTGAACTTCAAGTGCGTAAGCTTTAAGTGCCTATTCCACGTTCGTGCATCTCTCTCTCTCTCTCTCTCTCTCTCTCTCTCTCTCTCTCTCTCTCTCTCTCTCTCTCTCTCTCTCTCTCTCTCTCTCTCTCTCTCTCTGTCTCTGTCTGTCTCTCTCTCTCTCTCTCTCTCTGTCTCTGTCTCTGTCTCTCTCTGTCTCTCTCTGTATATATGTATATATATATATATATATATATATATATATATATATATATATCTATCTATCTCTCTCACTCGCTGTTTCTATTACTGTGATTGTCTGCCTGTCCGTCTGATTCTAGGTCTGTCTGTCTTTCGCTTTCTATGACTGATTCTATCTGTCCATCCTATCTCATCTCTCTTTCTCACACAAACACTCAAACACACAATCTATCTGTGTGTCTGTCTGTCTGTCTGTCTGTCTATCACTCTCTCGCTCTTATGCTATCCTTCTGTCAAGTGTGCACTTCTGGGATTTGGAAAGATGGCAGCATCACATAGGGTACGTTGTAACTGTATAATGTATAACATTGTATAAATGTCTCACCTGGTTGCGATCTATACCCATGTTTTCAGGTATGTCTACCTGAGAATCAAAGATTTATGCACATGTTTCTTCAATATTAACGTGGTTTTCTTGATCATGCACACGCGTACGGTGTGTTTTGAGCAATAGGCGTATACATACATTCAGTGGCGTCGCTATGGTTGGTGTCACCCGGTGCGGTCAGTCATGGTGTCACCCCCATGTACCTCCTCTCCCTTATTACCTTACCAGACCATACAGCATCCTTAGTAATTACTTTGTAGCAACGTTATTCGTAAATCATAATTCCTGTATATCACTGAAAGCAATGGTAATATTAATGACATAAACAATTAGCAGACTAATTATGCCAGAATTAAAATTACAAACGCGGATTTTTTTATTTTGTATGTTAATCATTTACCTTTAGATCAGCAGCTACATCATTAACAATCAAATTAGCAAATATTAATTAATGTTTGAACTATGGAGGATAATGAAGGTGCCTGCAGCTTTTACAGGCTTCATCTCTTATACAGTTTCCCAGATCTGTGTTCCGTCGTACGATAAACGCTGTGGAACGTGTGACATGTCACTGATGCTGCATAAGGCCTGCATCGGCGACGCCCGATGAGAGGCCGTTCGCAGATCTCCCTACTGATGCTGCACACGGGTGCTGCTAACCATGCCTGAGAGGCTGAATTATAAAAGCGAGTAAAATCGCAAGGACAAAGCTTCGAACACGTGGGACTTTTTCACCGAACCCGTATTTTCACATGGCCAGCTTTATGTTGCATTATCGCTTTCACGAAACAGAGACAACATCAAAGTACTCATCAAGAAAACCGACCGTCAAGGTCATTTGGTATATGATGCTCGATATTCACTATCAATGTCACTCATAATCAAGTATTCCAATAAACAAACTTTTTATCTTCCTATCAATCCATTGATTTTCTTTTTCAACCCGTCATATCACGCGCAAATACTCTCGTTATAAAATAATGTTCGAAGAATACAAAATTTTAATTTTATATGATGAGGAAAAATAATTGGAAATTTGGCTGATTATTTCTTAAAACACTGTAATGTAGTAATAATATCAACTAAAGTCAGGCTAGCAATTAAAAATATAAATTTATGGAAATGAAATACTAAAAAACCCACAGGAACAAATACGCAAGCATTTCATCACTTAGTGAACATCTCGGCTAAATCAGAACTTTCCTTTCCTGGCTTTCAAAGCTGTCAACTTGTCAATCACTTCATCGAAATCAATGCCTGTCGCCAACTCACTTTCAATTGATAACTTTTTTATTTGTCTCCTTTAATTAGTAGCCTACTTCATTATCAAAAACGTTATTTGTGTAGGTTTAAAAATACTAATTACCATAACATTGCAGCTAAAATACCAGAAAATTGGACTAGCTAGATCAGCGATTATAAAACACCATACGAAAACGATTAAAAACAGTGTATGCTTGTAACACCTACTGACGAAAGTTACGAAACAACGTGACTTGAAGTGTTTGGTATTTGGGTAATAATGACGGCACTGACCGGAGTCATTGGAAGGTTTAAAAAGTAAATTAACATAGAGTTTCAGCTGTAGTTAAATTGATACTGGTAAAGTACATGTAAGATGGGCTTACGAAAACATTTTGGTTGTTGTCTGTTATTTTTAATTTACAAATAATAAATTTATGCTGAAACTCTGTAAAAAAATTGTCTAGACAGTCATTTTGTCATTTTGGTGTCACCCTCTCTGAGGGTGTCACCCGGTGCGGCCCGCACCCCCCGCACCCTGACGCCACTGCATACATTATAATATTATTTAGTTTCCGATATTAACATTATTAACAGTCAAGATGTTTATGAGAACGCCGTATCAAATACAAATAGCATTACTCACAGTAATAAACACTCGTTGATATCGAAAAATTCGTCGAATCTACGAATTACGTCTGGTTGCAAAGTGGATTATAGCCTTTGCCCAAGCATCGTTTGCACTAGTCCTTTATACCAGGCTGTAGTATGCGCTAGCGAGAGGCACAAGCCAGTGTTAGTCTGCGGTAACAAAGGTTACTCGCCGCTGTGCAACACAGGGCTCAGGCGACTGCGAAACTTAGCTCTTTCTGCCGCAAGCTATCGAAAGAGTATACTGCTCTGGAATTTTCAGGCGCAAGCCAGTTTGGCTTCCTAATTGCTCTGTTGCTGTTTTCTTATCGATGTACAGCCTGCGCCCCAGGCGTCATGACCGGGTACTGCCAAAAGCAGACAATCAAATGAGGAAAACATTTAGGGCCTATGGTCAGAATGTTACTCACATTTTAATTTATTCTGATGTATGTATGTTGATGCTTGTTCACCAGAGTGCTGTTTAGCAACTGGTTATAATAAAGAATATATTATTACTTACTTACTTACTTACTTGCTTACTTACTTACTTACTTACTTACTTACTTACTTACTTACTTACTTACTTACTTACTTACTTACTTACTACCTTACTTACATAGGCCTATGGTCTTTTCTACTGTGTGGGCTGTTGCAATTACTTATGCAAACACAAGATCTCATGTTTTCGCTGGGTATGCGCGCATTTTGTGATGTCGAGGGATGGCAGTTGATCGCAGTCGTAATAATGAGTAATGATTCCGTGTCCAATATTAAGATTTAAATGAAGTACATTTCTTTGCCGTAAGCTCTTCCATATAGCACCTACATCTAGTGGTGTATACGATCCGGGACGGCGTTCCGGTACTTATTATTTAGCCGGAGAGTGCGCTCCGGTCAGGGGCGTCTATCCAGTGGCGTAGCCAGGTCTTAACACCAGAGGGAGCGAGCTCATTAAAAAAGGCCCCAATAACCAAAATAAATAATTTAAATTAATTACATTCATTATGATTATAAATATTTTTTTAAATTTTTAATAGAAACACTGAAACACCCAAAAGGTGGCAAAAAGCAATATATATAGTAAATGAGTGATAGTAGCCTATAGTATACTATAACATAACAGTACAAAAACACACCAATTAAAACGGCCTTTTTCGTCTAGACTTCATTTTAGCAAAGTTCGATTACTTCGTTGTGATCCACTTCACTAGCGAACTGTCTTAGGCTACGTGTGATTTTATGAGTTTGAGTCAGCTAAACAATAATTGTTCCACACCAGAGCTGTTTATTGGCAAGCACAGAAAAGTGCGGTGCAATGTGGACGGCAGGCTAGGATAAATGGAACACATGTCATGCTTCTCTTCGCTGTGCTTTTCTCTTCAGTCCGCTGTATCCTTCGGTCATCATCCATCCCAGCATCATCTGTCGCGGTCTTCCTCTCCTTCTTCTTCCCTCCAATCTCCCCTCTATGATTTCTCTTAAGAGGGAGTCTCCTCTTAATATGTGTCCGATCCAGTTCGTTTGTCTTTCTCTTAACGTTGTCATCAGTGATCTTTTTTCTTCTACTCTTTGCAACACCTCTTCATTTGTCATTCGCTCCGTCCAGCTCACCTTTTCCATTCTTCTCCATATCCACATCTCAAAGGCCTCCAATCTCTTGATATCCTCTTTCCTGTTGGTCCACGTCTCCGACCCATACAGTACCACACTCCATACCAGTGCCTTGACAAGTCTCTTCTTTAGGTCTTTACTCAGTCCTCCTCTCATCAACTCTCCTCTTTTCGTGAACGCGTCTTTTCCTAATACTATCCTTCGTTTAATATCACTATGGCATCTTGCATCTGTTGTTATCACACTTCCCAAATAGCAAAAGCTATTATTACAATGGCCAGACATAATGACCAGGAAATTGTGACGCCTCGCTGTTTTTCGCTTTCTTTACAAAACAGAGATATAGCACTACCACAGGCTTATTACTCGCAGTATTCGTAGAATTAATCAATTGAAAGCAGGAGCGTAATTTTGATTTAAAAGTGGGGGGTACCAATTTCTTACTTACACGAAGCAAGGTGGAGACTGCGATCTCTGGGAAGACACAAACAATAATAAAATATTGATTGGCATTGTTAAAAAAGTTGGGGGTACGTTACCCCAGTGCAAAATGTGGGGGTACTGGTACTCCTCGTACCCCTAAAAATTACGCCTATGATTGAAAGAACAGCCTGGTCCAATTATGTCGACAGCACAGTCACCAGTAAACGAGTTGAAATTTAAGTCAACACAACGTAATCCGAACACCAATCACATTCCAATTAATAATTAAGCGACAATTCCTCAGAAATCTGTGCAACAATCTACAACAGCAAAAGTTACTGTTTACGACCACAACAGGTGATGCAAACAAGACAAATCTTATCAGCAAATTAGCGGTTCTTGAAAGCACCTACTGGCCGAACGAACCTCAGACGACTTATGGCGAAAAAGTAGTGAACAAGCTCTGCAATCGTTTTCATTTGCCTGTATGCACAGACACGCGATGCATTTTGTGACTTTAATTTAGGACAACGGGGGTACAAAAAAAGCCGTTACACTCAAACCAGTAATTAATTGTGCAAAATGTTATCCCGTGCAGCACAGCTGAGTGCGAACGGGGATTTAATCTGAAGAACATAATAATGTCACCGAGGCGGTCAACATTATTAATTACAAATGTATCAGCTTTAATGTGTACCTCAATCTACATGGACCGCCAGTTGCTCTGTGGAGACCAGATAATTAGGTGACATCTTCTATCAGATCAGCCTTGGACACAATCAAGAAAAGCTTAACCCACGCACGAAACTCAACAAGTTGATCCTCTTTGGAAATTGTTTTAGTTTTCTGAATCAGACACTATATCCAAAATTCTGACTCGTAGATATGCAGAAACATGACGTTGACTGCACATAACGAATGCCTCGGTTCTTGTCATTTGCTGCTATATGGACCTATATTTTTGGGCAAAAGTGTTCACTAACGAGTAACGACGCTCACCCAGACCCCCTAGCCATTTTCGGAGAGAATAAGCCCTCCCCAGACCCCACTCGTTCGGCGCCGTATTGGCGCCTCAACCATCGCGCCTTAGGCGCTCCGGTACCTCAAAATGTACGTCTACCCCGGATCTTTTTGTTGGCAGTCCAGAACGCTAACCACTGGACGATCGCGCAATCATCTAATGACAAATTCCAGTGAATATAGTTTAGTACAAATCTAAACAATCTACTCGTGTGTTTCGTCTGTGTTGATTTATGCCAGAACATGGCTCAGAAAGCAAATTTATTCGTCCGCTCATGAATTCAAGAGTTGTTGAATAGGTCGGACAAAATCTCAGTGAAAAGAACCATAACTCTATATAGTATGCACAATTCGATTCACAGTGGGCCCAAACACGCTCTGTCAAGAGGTATCTGAATCCATGAATAAATCATGAAGTCATCCTTATGTCTAATTAGGTATCATTAAGGCATTAAGTCATTAAAGCATCGCCAAGTAATTAAGTCACTCACTCACTCACTCACTCACTCACTCACTCACTCACTCACTCACTCACTCACTCACTCACTCACTCACTCACTCACTCACTCACTCACTCACTCACTCACTCACTCACTCACTCACTCACTCACTCACTCACTCACTCACTCACTCACTCACTCACTCACTCACTCACTCACTCACTCACTCACTCACTCACTCACTCACTCACTCACTCACTCACTCACTCACTCACTCACTCACTCACTCACTCACTCACTCACTCACTCACTCACTCACTCACTCACTCACTCACTCACTCACTCACTCACTCACTCACTCACTCACTCACTCACTCACTCACTCACTCACTCACTCACTCACTCACTCACTCACTCACTCACTCACTCACTCACTCACTCACTCACTCACTCACTCACTCACTCACTCACTCTATCTATCTATCTATCTATCTATCTATCTATCTATCTATTTATCTATCTATCTGTCTATCTGTCTGTCTGTCTGTCTGTCTGTCTGTCTGTCTGTCTGTCTGTCTGTCTGTCTGTATGTATGTATGTATGTATGTGTGGCTGTCTATCTATCTGTCTGTCTGTCTGTCTTTCACAGAAAAACACAAACACAATATATCTGTCTGTCTGTCTGTCTGTCTGTCTGTCTGACTGTCTGTCTGTCTGTCTGTCTGTCTGTCTGTCTGTCTATCTATCTATCTATCACTCTCTCGCTTTATGCTTTCTCTCCTTCAAAAGTCCTATCAAGGTCGCCTTGTGTTTGCCGACGTGTTGCAGAAGTTGCGATTGTTTTGACATCACAGCGGTGAACCAGAGCGGTCTAGTTCTCAAGTGGATACCAAAGAGAGCACATTATTTGCCGTTCAGCTTTACACGGTTTATGGACAATGGGCAAACACGGCTGAAGCGGATCGTGTCAGTTCTAAACTGTGTCCACTGCTCAAAGGCACACAACGAAGCCTTATCAAAAGGATTTCAAGCTATAAGTTTTTATTATGCTTTAGCAGTGACTTTTAAGCTAACTTGAAAAGGCAGCAGGGGCGGCGCTACACCAGGGCGCGCCAGGGCAAATGCCCTGGTAGAAAAGCATTTGCCCTGGTCGATGCCCTGCCAGAATTTTTGCCCTGTCCAGAATTTGTTCGGACAAATTTGTTATATCCTGAGATATAGATCACTTAATTCACTGAAGTGTTAAAATTAGCTTTACAAATGTCAAAAATCGTTCAGCTTCGCCCATCTGACAACTACAATAGTGCATATTTTGGTCACCATTTAAGCACGCGCCACCGCGCTCTCCATAAATCGCCCTCCGCAATGGTAACTTATATGACTGCCCTGGCTATGCCCTGGTTACAAAAAATGTCTGGCGCCGCCACTGAGAGACAGATATAAAAATGAAGGGCTAGAAGCTTCTATTTATTCACCTAATAGTAGTGTATTCGTTTATTGAGCAAACTGGTTGGAACACCGCGACCATGAACAGATGAATAAGTTGGAAAAGAAAATCATAAGAATGTACTAGTTCTTGACAATAATTAGCAATTGGGTCTCAACTATATATAGTACTCTCGGTATATAATTCTTATCGTCTTTGGGTGGAAGTCCGAAAGGGTGGATCTCAAGCCTCGGCGATGGTAGGCTCTAGGTGAAAAAAAGCTGCTAAGAACATGAGAGGTATTCCAGACCACTGCCTGGAGCTAGCCACCATCTGCCCGCTTGACCCGCTTCGCAATAGTTGGTGAATTTTCTGGCAGGTATTCCAGATGCCGCAATCTAGGCTGTATATAAATTCGGCCTTAGTGCATGTGCGTAAGACTGCTTTAGGATCCTCTGTCAGTGTCAGTCTATTGGTTTTCCGATTTAGGCGGTTGGTCGCCTTTGTTGCTGACATTTGTAATTTCGGGAGTTCGATGTTAGAAGTCTTTGTTAGACTTTTTGACTCGTTTGGTGGTTCTGTGAAAAATCGTTCTGTGCTAAGTTTCTGCCGTTGCTGACTCGTGATGTTCGGTTCTGTTCTGCTGCTAGTTAAGGTAGTATGTTGCGCTTGTATATAGCTTAATAAAACTGTGATTCTTAAACCCAGGACTCATTATATTTACCCCTCTAGACAACTTGCCACAATATTCTGATAATCTGTTCGTCCATCTCTGTGTATCTGTCTGTGTATTTGTCTCTGCTGTTGTGCCTGTCTATGTAGGCCCTATCGGTCTACCTAAACATCGCCTCTGATTCGATTGAAAGAGGTGTTTCGAAAACGTGAGATGTGCCGAATATTGTCTAAGACTTTATTTTCGTTGCTATTTATTTCTTGTAAACAAGGAAATAATTTGGTTAATTAGTTTTAAATTACTGAGCGTCTGCAGTTCGATTCCGCAGAGATGCTTATTTTCTACTAAAGTCATTTAAAACAATATCGTTCATTGTCTCAGATTTTCTTTATTAATATGAATAAGATATTGATGACACAACTGCCTGCGATTGCGCAAATATAAATACTTGGAGATTTATCGTGAATGGCGTAGGCTTTGTCTACACACCTTGTATTATTATTATTTTTTTTGCCCCGAGGTATACAGGATCCCTCAGGGACTTCAACATTATTTAGAGAGTAGATTTGTCCGGAATGGGCCTGTTAATGGACATGTTATTATTATTATTATTATTATTTTTTATTTTTTTTATCATAATAATAATATGATCCCTCAGGTGGTCAAAACTAGTCCGGAGATATTATGGTGTTATTATGGAACAGCTTCTCCCTCATCAAGATTCTGTTGGGCAAAGGTTCCTCGACATGCAATTGCATTAAAGCGTTGAATGGTGACAGAGAGGCGTTGGAAGAGATAGCAAGTCTCTCTGGGTTCTCCGGTGATTAACGTTAGACGTTTGCCCAGTTCTTTAACAAAGTCCATTCCGCTGGTGTTAATGGGGCCTAGAGTCTCGAAAGCCACAGGTACGAACAAGTGGTCTGCGAGTAGTTGGTTGTACTTGATGGTTTTTCTTGCAGCCGCCAGTTCCGCCGCTGCTCCGGCCTCTGCTGCAGTCGCGTGAAGGTAGGATGGGGCCAATGTGTCGGATACAGTGGCATCCCATACAAGGCTGCGTCCCCGACGCCACGGAATCAGCGTAAATCCATCGGGGCGCTTTCCGTCTGATCTAGAGAGTCCGGATGGTTCTTTGATGTTAGGCACACCTGCGCGTGTGAGGCTGCGGCTTATTAGATCGTTCAGAGCCGCATGTCTTGCCATTCTGCCGGGACCGAGGACACATGAGAGCCCGTGCGATCCATCCGCTGTCACCATCGCTCCACAGGGACACATGTGTGGCTCGCATATTTGCGCTCCCAAGCGAATACCCGTCACTATTCGCACCGTCTCGTCGTCCATTCTCAATCCACATGATGACAATGGCAGCGCGAACAACCAGTCACCGGCATGAGGCGCCGCCATCGCTCTTCTTCTCGCTTGGTGCTGGGTGTCACCAGAAGCTGCATCCAACCTTTCTATCGCATTCTTCACGAGAGGCATGTCCCAGTATGACTGTTTATGTGCTGCATGGTTATCTGTATGTATGATTTGGCTCTCCTCATTCCATTGTTGCAGCATTGATTCCACTCTTGCGTCAGTGATGGATTGATCATATCCCAGCATAGAGGACTGAAGGGCGTGGGTGCTCGCAGCGTATGCCAGAAAGGCAGGAAGCGCAAGCGAGGCCACCCGACGTGTGCCCAGTCCTCCGGTCTTAACTGGTAGAGACGCTTGGAGCCATTGGTTGTCGGTCATATTGAGGTTGAGGATTGAGCTTAGGCCTTCTCTCTGTAGGTCGTCGTACCTTTCAAGTAGCACATGGCCGCTACAGGGGCAGCTTCTTAATGTGTGCAACAGCTTCTGATAGCACATTGAGCTTCTTAAAAGTACTATTGCATCGTGTTTTTGCGATATTTTCAAGTCTAGAGATTGCTAGCTCCAGCACCGAACATCTGGACTCTAGGCTTGTTGTTAGCGCGTCCTCAGTCGACAACGGCGCTCCCAGCAAGCAAGCCGCTCTCGGTGACACGGTTAGGAATTCTTGCAGTATCAGATGTTCGGTTGGCTCGTTAGCGTGTGTGATGCGTTCGCATTTTGTGTAATTGAGTTGTAATCCCATTCTTCGGCTCTCTTGTTCCAGCATCTTTATGTCCTCGGCTACAACGGTCGTTCTTCTTCTTATTATTATTATTATTATTATTATTATTATTATTATTATTATTATTATTATTATTATTATTATTATTATTATTATTATTATTATTATTATTATTATTATTATTATTATTATTACTATTATTACTATTATTATTATTATTATTATTATTATTATTATTATTATTATTATTATTATTATTATTATTATTATTATTATTATTATTATTATTATTATCGGTCTGGATTCATCCTTAGACACCTTTTAATAATTGTTTACCAAAGTTATATATGTTACAGGGAATGTGTATTTTCAGGGAATATGTATATTCCCTGAAAATTTCAGGGTATATGTATATTCCCTGATTCACTCAGGGAATGTATACATTCCCTGAAAAAACCAGGGTATATACATATTCCCTGAAATCTTCATGTGATTTCTATACACATTCCCTGAAAGCTTTCAAAGACACAGCGACATAAAGTCAACAGTAGGCCTAGTGCTTAGCTAGGGTTATAATTGGTCGCTAATTGGCAGGTTGTATCACTGCGTACCTCCTTTGATGCGCAAACGCCCATTGTTCAATAACTGTACGTAAATATAGGATCAAATCTTCAGAATAAACAACATTTCACTTCATAGAAGAAAGGTTTTAGTAGTAATCAGTGTTATCACTGTTGTAAAATGAAAAACCTAAGCTACAACATTAAGATAACCAAAAGAAAACCCTAGCCATCGGGTGCACTCAAAACTGAAGTCTCACCTTTTCAAATACTCCTACTCTGACTCATCTGATACTCCGCCTTCCAATTATACTCGCCGTAAACGACACCCGCCTCGACAGCTGCTCTGCCTCACCTGATCTGGTACTCTGGAAATAGGACATGGACCTCTTTTGGACTACTCTCTGGAAACCCCCTTTGATTTGGTTTGGCCTCCTGGAAATCGGACTATGAAACTCAAAAAATAATTTCCTAAGTTTTGAAAAGGGCAACAGTTTACTTCCAGAAAACGTCCAAAACAGTTCAGTCTGAGTCTGCAGTCTCCTTTAGTCTTTCGACTAGTAATATTTTAAATATAAATAAACTAGCATAGCATGCATATTGCGCCATTTATTTATTGACCTCGACCATCCAGACCGTTTAAAAAATTGATTAAATGAATTTTAAAACAGGGTTTAAATAAAACAAGAAAAGCCAAAGAAAAAACCAAGGTCCAGGAAAACCTCCATTTCCCAAGCTCGGATAAAAACTCAAGATCAATTATAAACCCTAGCTAAGCATTAGGCCTACTGTTGACTTTATGTCGCTGTGTCTTTGAAAGCTTTCAGGGAATGTGTATAGAAATCACTTGAAGATTTCAGGGAATATGTATATACCCTGGTTTTTTCAGGGAATGTATACATTCCCTGAGTGAATCAGGGAATATACATATACCCTGAAATTTTCAGGGAATATACATATTCCCTGAAAATACACATTCTCTGTAACATATATACCTCATTTTCTGTAAAACAATAAAGTATGTTCCCCTACCAGTTAATTAACGTCGACATCGTCGCTCTGGCAGCCACAAGATGTCGTTTTAAAAGCGTGGAAAGAATAATTATCTATACTTTACATTGTCTTTTATCGGACATCACCTGGGCTTCAATGAATGTTTAAATGGCTATGTGTGGAATTCTAGTATAGCGCCTTTAAAAATATGCAAAGTCCGTTGCCGGATTTCAATAATAATTTCCGCTATTTTTGTCTCCTCCAGGTCTATTTTTGAAACATTCATTAACTGCATGATTGTCTTACCATGCCACACCTCTCCCAGAGAGAAACAGACAGACAGACAGGCAGACAGACGGACAGACATACACAGACAAATAGAGACAGAAGCAGAGGCAGAGAGACAGAGACAGACAGAGACAGAGACTAAAAGTAGTCGCAAATCCACTTTTGATCGACAAGATTTGACCATCATTATTACAGCTGAGAAAATTTCTTGTGAAAGAGCGGATTTAAGAATCCTAGGCCTCTAGGCAGGGTTTCTTCCGGTTCCACACTTTATGCTCCATAGTTTTAACTTTTACTAATATAATTAAAGTCACATTTATTTTGTTATCTCTTACGCAGTTTTAAGTTAAATATAATATTCAATTTTTAGTTTTCTGCTTCTGGAATGAATGTTCTGCCACAAGATCATTGTCCTCGTGTGTTCCTAAGATTCAAAGTATTCGACACCTTTTAATCGCGGCTTCAAAAATAGGTATTCGTCATTCTCGTTTAGACGCTAATTAAGATCATGAAAGATGCGTCAGTGGTTCTGGTAGTCATAAGATTTTCCTGGAGACGAAAAATATAATCACTGTGCCTTGCATTGTGTATCAACCCGATAGCAGACCTGTTATAACAGTATCAATGATTTCAATGAATAGCACTGGATTGACACAGCTTCAATTGGAGCATCACTTCTGGTATAGTTTGCATACAAACCGATGCGAAGGTTTGTGTATTTTACAGAGTTGCTTTACCTTATAGTTTACTAAGGACAAGGTTGGTCGATAGCGTGCTGGAATGTCCAATCGAGATGTCGGGTGTTCAAATCCCCGCCAGGGCAGAACGCTGGTTCGAGATTTCTGCTCCACCCGCGCCTCTAGCCAACTCAGCTGTAATGAGTACACTGACAGTATGCTGTCGGTGGAAGATGAGACGGTGAGGGAGAGGACCACTGGCGTAAACTTGTCGAAAAATATTGGGAGGGATTTGGTTATTCCTTATACACTTCTTGCATTTGGTGCACAGTCCATCTCAATTATTGGAGGAGGGGGGAACGAACAAGCGACAATTTTTATTAGTTCGATTATATTTTCAATAAGCCTATACGGTTTCCAACTTAGTTTATTACCAAAATTTATTCCTAGGGATTTAACTGATTTTCAAATTTAAATAGGTTTCTAGGTCAAGCCTGAATAAAGAAGAGGGTGACGCTAAACATTTCCGTTAAACAGTTCCGTTGAAAAACAGCGTCATTTAACATCGACTAAACAACCAGGACTCTGTATGTGTAAACATATTAGTTGAATTATTCAATATGAACCCATGAGAACTCAGCAGCCTTTGATCCAATAAAATGTCGCTAAAACACGCGATACAAATCAAAATATAACGATGTACTTAGACACCTTTATATTGCATGTTTTTGACCTAATATATGATACCTATAATTTTCGTTTAGTCGATACTAACTCCGCCACTGTTCGTACTCTGACAGTGCCAGTCCCAAGCCTGGGTAAAGGAGGAGGGCGACGCTAATCATCTTTGGTATGACACAGCGTCGCTAAACTGAAACTATTACAGTTTAGTCGATACTGATAATCGGTATCTGGAGATAGGAGGAGGGCGACGCTAATCATTTTTGTTATGACACAGCGTCGTTGAACAGGAACTAACCAACCATTCGCTAATGACTCCAAGGACGAAAAGAAAAAGTTTGTGTAACAGTGGAAACGTTGATGCCAAAAGATGTCGCTAAAGACAACTGTAGCAATCCAATCCATTACAGTTCTATTCAACCACCCCAACTGTTTCCGATTATGTCAGTCTAAAGTCTGGATTAACAAATGGGAATGACTAAGAATATTGGTGGCAATGATCAACCAAAAACTGTCCAAGAACTCCTATCCAATAGATCATATGACCACGCACTCCATAATAAGGAACATAAATTAGAATTCTATAGACATATGTCTTTAAATCCAATTGCTGATAGAATGATACTGCAAAAAGTTTGACCAATTCATTTTTCATAAATGAACCATGAAAAAACGAGGCCACAAAGATCAAAACTGAAACTCGATGAAATCTATACGTTGGAAGCAGCCTGAAAAAACAATGCCAAGCTCCAATAAAACAGCTGAACTGGGGAGGAAGAGTAAACTTCCTTAAGCTGGTCTTAAGCACCGGAAAAATCCTACCTCCCTCATCCTGCAATGGTAGGAAAATGTTGGGTTGCGAGGGCTCGCAGCAATCCCCCAAAAGCAGCTCTAATACAGATATAGTCTAATGTAACTGAAACGTTATACAGCGTCTTCTGAGTTCCGTTTCAACTCAGTTTTAAAGACGTGAAACTTTATTCAGAACAACTAATATATCTGTAAGTAAAACACTATGCGAGTCACCAATTGTGGGCTCTCGCACGCCTGTAGAACCTAACCAGTAGAGTCCATTCAGAGTTCACAGTTCCTGGTCCGTATCACTACAAACCTAGGTCTTCTTTGTGAATTAACAATTGATTTTGCGAAAAAAACTAGTTCAGGTTCAGTGAGTTACTTCAGTAAAGACAACTTAGCAACGCCAATAAAATAGAATGGCATAGGCAGTTGACCGTGAGTTTTCCACCTCACTGGTTCGTTATTCAAAATGCTTGAAGCTCCTATATACCTGATTTCGTAACCTTTCAATGGCGATCCGTTAATAACAAAGATTCGTTCATTTTCAAGAACCATTCCAAAGTGGCATACATCTGCATCTGTTTTAAATTGTTTTCTTTCTTCCCAAGTCTTCCCGTCAAAGTCGAAAATGAAGCAGGTGCCAGAGCCAAGCAAAATGGCATATGCCTCCCATGTTAGAGCTCGCATGTTTACGATAGGACGAGGTATGGGTGTCGAAAGAAGAAAGCCTGTCTTTTCAACTGGGTTGAATACTTGCACACAGTCCAACGCTTTCCCATATATATCAAATCCTCCAAAGACGTAGATTGAACCTTTAAAGGCAACAGAGGCTGCCCTCCTGCAGCCGAATCTCAACTGTCCAACCATTGTGTTCTTTTCTGTCAATGCATTGTAAGCTTCAATGCTGTCCGTCACAATACCTTCCTTACTTCCGCCACAGACGTACAACATCTCCTCTATGAATTCTGCACAGTGATATTCTCTGCCATGGATTAAAGATCCGCATTTCTTCCAACCAGACGAAAAATTGTATTTCCATATTTCGTTGTTACCTCTCCCGATTCCTGTTATAAATACTGTGTTGTTGTAAACTGCAACTACAGGACAAGACTCCACTGTAATGGATACATTTTCTATAGTAGAGACAATATCACTTTGACGATGTAGATTCATTTTATATGATTTGACACGTTTTGCAACTATACCAATCACTGCAGCAAAGTCTTCAAAACATTCTTTATGTTCTGCGAAGAAAATGAAAAGAAATCGCAAACAATTATGACAACTGAAATGATTATTGAAATAGCACAGAGAATAATTGAACCAATGCCTCGCTGAGCATTTGATGAGCATTTACACCAACATGAAATAATTATGAGAATCATGGAGCAAATTAAGGCAGATTGCTTTACACCGAATGTATAAAGGAAATGGTTTACTAGACCAGGAAATTATCTCTTAAATTATGTGAAGGTGTCGACCTGGTTTTCATATGTCACAAACTGAGCTGAAAGTTGAATCCAACAATGCTCAATAATCAACCACCAACTATATAGCGTCAATCTGAAATAACTCTTCAATGGTGATGAAGTAAGATATACAACGTATACCATTAAACAAAATGAACGTATTGTGACTGATATGACCACAGACAATCAGACAATCTAAGAGAAAAGTTTATCTGCTTCTTGAAAAGTTATAAATTGAGTATCACAAACCAACTAAACTTCGCATCGATGCAGATATAAAATGCGTTTCTAAGATGGCAAATACAACACAGCACGCCTCAGAGGAATGAAAAGTGATGCCCTTTATACTTGCCAGTAACAATGCTCTAATTTATTAACGTTTAACATAATTGAATTACTAATTTAAATTTTGCATTACGAAAGTCTTTACATTTTATATAAGGCAGTGCTGTCCAACGTTCCCTCTAAGCTGCGCTCGTGCGCTGTGGCGCACAACTTTTGAACCCGTAGCGCACGACTTTTTCTCGTAGCGCACGACTTTTTCCAGTAGCTCATGCGCATGTTAACCTCCAGAAAAGTTTTGCATGTGATACACGTCAAACTTTACATTTAGCATTTTTTCACAAAAGTGCGCTATAAAACTCGAAGTGACTGAAACACAATCTGTTCTGTATTTAGCTATTAAAATTACGATATCCAGTTCTGCCTAAAGCGTCTTTCTTTTCGCGCCTTTACATGTTTTATTGTCAACTGGGGCTTTAATTTCAACTTTACAGTTATTGTTAGGCTGCATAATGTCGAAACGTAAGTTTGACAGAGAATGTTCTAGTTCTTCAAGAGGACTGCCTTAAGTTTCAAAGAAAAATGGTTGACTGACTATTTAGTTGAAACCGCAATGCCGCATACTTCCAGATTGCAAAAGAATATACTTAATAACCGCGAAGACCAGGGTGTCGTCTGCACAATTAGCGTAAAAAGGCGGAGCGGGAGGAGAGTGGACTACAGGCGAAAAAATTAATGGTCTCAGTCGAAAAAAGACTATCTGAAGTGTTAAATCATAAAACCCACGTGGACAGCGTGGACAGTTAATAAGCTTCAAAACCAGAACAAAATTTCTGATATTATACGTGAAATTTAGGAACACAGTGGATTTCAATTACACCACTGCTTTTGTTGGAATTGTCAAGTTTAACAGCCTGTGATAGTGCTAAAATACATGCAGCAATTAAGCAGTTTTATTTGGACAACAATTTGGAAATAAATCGAATGGTACTGTTCATATAGGGGAGAGTGCTCCAAGATGCCCACGCTAAGGAGATTTGTGTTTTTCAGCTGTGTAGATTGCAGGAGAAGTACAAGTTTGTACCCAATGCAAAGAGTGGTCATCAATAAAGCAACCAGAGCAACTATAGAAGTTAATTCAAAAACATAAGTTTTGTAAATTAAAAAAAGTAGATGTCTTCAAACTGGGCATCTTAGGAACCCCATACTACAAGACGCCCATGGGATGGGCATCTTAGAACAATGGAAAATGATTAAAACAAGTAGTGTGGCAATCCTGCAATTTTAGACTAAAGCAGTAAACTTTTAAATAAAACAAACAAACCTAACCATAAACTATAGACCCTACAGCTACTAAGCAAATCAAGACATGGAAAGAAAAATCCTAGCCTTTATATGTCGTAAGATGTTATTGTTATTTTCATTGTCAGTTAACGACAAAAGTCGCACACAAATCCTTTGAATGTCTCTCCATCTGTATACTCTTCATGACACCAACCCTTACACTTCCTGCATTCTATCCATTTCTCCCCAGCAGCACTATCACTGAAGCGTTCACCACACATTAGACATTTTCAATCTTCTTCGTAGTCATACTTGGGCTTGTTTTTAGCTGTCTTTCTTGGCTGAGTTTCCAGGACGCCATGTCTTGCTTTTCTTCCCCTTGGTTTGTCTTGTCTGAATGTAAGTTTCTTTTTATTTTTTAATTCCTTCATTTTTTTGCTGCAACAGTCTCTGAAGATGCAGAGTCCTTAGGCCTACAGCTTGCCACAGATTTTGTCTGTTTTGGCATTGTTTTCATCTTTTTCTTACCTGCCTCTTCTAGTACCTTCTTTTTATACGGTGAACTGTCTTTCTCACTCATTTCAGCAAGCTCCTAGAAAACCATTTGTGCATTCTCACTATCACAATAAACAAGTATATGCTGCAAATAAAATTTAGGCTGATGTGGAAACAGTGACAGACAAATACGCACACCGTACCCCCACACAACTAGGTGTTAGCCATGTAAGAGTAATCAACATAGTCCACTGATGCAGCTTTGCAACAATAAAACAACGTTGTAATGACTCGAATGTGTTGCGGCGCCATAAAACTGCCGGTGTTATTAGAATTAAATGTCAACAATTAATCAGAAGCATCACCAAACTCACATACCTCTTCAATTCACATGACCCAAAGATGTGGTTCTAAGATTCTCAAGGTATCAAAGACGCCCATGGGCATCTTGTAACCTCTGTGCTTCCTATACATTCAAGACGCCCATGGGCTTCTTGTAATTTTCGAGTCCCTCTCAATTGACGCCATTTTATTTCACTAGGTTAATATTTACAAGATTGATAAAGCCACCAAAACAACTAAAAATGGACCCAAAATAAACACTGAAATGCGCCCCTAGGTATTAAATAAGGTTACGGAGAAAATGAAGCAGATTCATAAATGTGTACTTGCCCAAAAGTAGTCAAAATTGAAAAAATGTAATAATCACGCCAATATCTCGAATATTGAAATGCTGCTGCTAAGGAAGGTTCGTAAGATGTCGCTACATGCAAAGACACAACTAAAATACGAATTTGTATCATTCTACACGTTTTAGAGGGGGTGGGCATCTTATTCGCCCTGGGCATCTTGGAGCACTCTCCCCTAATTATGACGGTGCATCAGATTTCCTGAACATGAGTTAGAAGAATGTCAGTTTTCGATAAAGACAGTTTTGCATCTCTGACCATTCAGAATAACTTTTCCTTTGGGCATGAACAGTTAAGCAGATTAGCTAAACGCTACAACCCTTTATTAAATAAAGATGAAGTTTCTTT
The DNA here is from genome assembly GCA_963556255.1 of Allolobophora icterica. Taxonomy (NCBI): domain Eukaryota; kingdom Metazoa; phylum Annelida; class Clitellata; order Crassiclitellata; family Lumbricidae; genus Allolobophora; species Allolobophora icterica. The sequence continues at coordinate 8,316,723 of OY744603.1, read as the reverse complement.
CCACAAATCTGTATACTGTGTGCAGTATACAGATTTTATGTGGATTACTTGTGAGAAAAGAAGAACTGGTGTACAAACATTCATGGATTTAATCACAATTGTACAACAACATGAGCAGTTTAGTGAACTTTATTATTGGATATTTGTGGTTGTTTCCAAGCATCAAGTGCAGACTGTGAAAGAGGTTTCAGCTTGGTGAACTCTATAAAGACTAAGACTAGGAATCATCTTGATGGTGATCACCTAGAAAACTTAATGCGTATTTAAACTGTAGGCCTACTTGGCTGCAGGAAACACTGTAGAGTGTATGACTTAGGGGCCATCCACATATTACGTACGCAATGAGAGGGAGGGGGTCGGATTTAGGCGATTTTGCGTACGGGTGCGAACGGGGGGGGGGACAAAATGTGTACGTACGCAAAATAAATTTCTAATTATGACGTCCACATTAGCCTATTTATAACTGTATTGTCCTATAGTCGTCCGATGGCATTTTATTATTACATTATATAAAAGCCACGTGCAGTTATTCTGTGCTGTGAACGAGACACCTATAATTTGTTTATATTGGCCCTCACTCATCCTTCAATCTGGCCTAAAGTGCAGACAGCCTGGAGCTGTCGAGACACTTTCTGCAGCTGGTCTTCCGGGGGGGGGGTGCGTCAAGCGTACGTACGCAGGGGGTTGTGGAAGAAAGTACGCTTGCGAACAGGGGAAAGGGGGTCCAATTTTCCGGGAGTTTAGCGTACGTAATATATGGATGGCCCCTTATGGAAAACTGAAAAAGGAAGAGGAGAAATTGCATAGAATTTGTAAGATAAAGCAGTTGTACTCTAACAAATGTGAGATTTTTTCATACTACACGTGCTTTTCGTGTTTTTCAAAAATATCACAAAACTGAGGCAGTAAAAAAATTGTAAAGAAATTTTAACATTGAACGTTGAACTGTTGCTCAAAAATGATTACATGGGAAAAAAATTGGCTCACGGAGAAAAAAAATTGCTCGCAGCACCTAAATCCTTAGAGGGAACATTGGTGCTGTCCAACATTTTTGACACCGCGGGCCACCGGAAAAATTATTGATGAAGCCGAGGGCCGAACAAGTGAACTCAAATCAACGACTAAAATTCATTGAAAATAATTAACTGTATTGAAATTCTTTATGGCAATAATTATGCAATAAACAGTGAATAATACAAGAGGGGCCTATGTATCCATAGAATGCTTTATAATAGTTCAGCGACAAAGAGTATTATCATTAGACGTTCAAGCACGTTTGTAGTGAGAAATATGGGTTTGAATTGTCCTTGCAATTTTTTTATTTGCGGTTGGTATTCAGCTCTGGCGGGTCATTTAAAATCACCGGGACGCATGTTGGACAGCACGGATATAAGTAAATATCTTGAAAATCACAACATTCAGCCTATCTATGTAGCAGACAGCTTTTCATTAGACGAATGCTCAAGTTAATAAAAAAAAATGTGCATTACCTTTCAGACTTCCAATGATGTTTTCATTTATTGTCTAAATCGGTCGCCTGGAAGGTAACATTAAATGAAACCCTTGGACGCATAATATACCTCTCATGGTCTTCCCCTAACTCATCTGCTATTCGTAGTAATTCATCCTTACTTCGACAGACGTCGCAAGCTGATCCTTTTAATCTCAGCTCATCGCAATACCTTGAAAAGCTTTCAAGAATTGCCAGACGCATTTCCAATTCATCTTCTTCGGTCTGAATTTTTTTCAAATGTCGATTCTTTACTTCACCTAAGAAACTCAACAAAGATTTTGTGTGTTCATCTATCATTTGCTTCCACTCCTCACTTCTTTGCAAAATTTCTTTCACTCTTTCGCCTATTTTCTTGACAAAACCTTCCTTACCTTCAAATTTCTTTTTCTTTTCTAACAATTCTCCAGCAAGCGTTGATATAATGGTGGCACTACTTTTAATAATTTCCCGGAAGTCTTCTTCCACTGTATTTACATCTTTGAAGTCATGTGTTCTGTGACTTTAAAAAAAACATGAAGAGCACACTACTTTCATACAATCAACGCAGTAGCAGTCTAATACTTTTCCACCATGATTATCACATTTTATTACCGGTAAGGACTTTATGATATCTTCTTCTTTGCAAATATCACAATGGAGATCCTCCATCTTCGACTGATTTAATGTATTTCTCACTTCTATCAAACTAGTGATTATGAAATTCTTCTGTACCCCTTGCATTCCTTCGTTTGGAATTGTGAATTCTTTCCTACAAACTGGACATTGTATATCATCTCCAGGTTTCTTGGTTGACTTATCGGCCATGTCTTGTAAGCATTGGAAACAAAATGTGTGAATACATGGCAGTGTTCTTGGATCAGTAAACGTCGTGAGACAGATACTGCATTGCATTATGTCATTCAGTTGGGTCAATGCGCTGATCTTACTGGTTGCCATTCTGTCTAATAGGGCAATGTGCTAAAAAAATTACAAAAAATATATACAATGTATATAAATTAAATCTCTTTGATTTCATTCTCTGACTTTCATGAACTTTATAACCCATTTTACTCTACATTGAGAGCGATTTAAATGCAATTCTTTGACAATAATGGATTTTATAGACCATTTTATTTTTTGGTAAAACGAAGCTCTCTACACATGCAAATAGTATTTTCTGAGATTTGTGGATTCTTTTACTTTGGCTTTCGAAACTGACTTTGGAATTCTCCTGTTTTTTAGGCCTAGGCTTTAGGTGATTCTAAAAAATATAGACTGTACGAAACCGAATCGCGTTATTTTTGTGTTTATAAATAGTTATTCATTACTAAAGAATGTGATAGTCGTTGCATCAGGAATGTGATAGTCGTTGCATTGCATCAATAAAGTTAGATTAAATTTGGTCCTGAAGTTTTCTGTAGGCCTAGTACTACTGCGATTTTTAGCAGGCATATGGGCCTATGCTTTTGCCACCTCAGGCCTTCACCTTGTAATCTTCTTCCTTCACTTGGCATCGCTGCCCAACACCTCATGCTTGACGCAGCACTCGTGAATAACGCTGATACTCTGTGCTTGGGTTTTATGCAGCACCTTAGAAGTTCACGAGTTTACAATAATGACTTCTGAATACCTCCCCGATATGCGTGAAGTCTTATGGCCTAAATATCAATGTGAATGTATATAAGAAGAAGAAGAAAAGCAGTAAAACGGAGACGCTAATAATCGTTTGACCGATATTCGTGAAGTCTTTTGGCTTACAGATAGCTGCAAATGTCAATCTGAATGCATAAGAAGAAGAAAAGCAAACGAGCAGAGACATGGGCATGAAGTGTTAGCGACTTCATTTTGTCAGCCTCGGCAAATGAAGGAAGGTGGCCAGTCCTCTCCCTCTCCGTCTCAACTTTCCACTGACAGTTGTAAGGTCAGTGTACTCAATATAGCAGAGTTGCCTAGGGGTCGCAGATGAAGCAGAAATCTCGAAAAAATATCTGCCCTGAATAAATATTATCTGTTGTTTGACTGTGACATAGGCTAATTTAAGTTTTTCTGAAGCTATTTTATAAGATCCTCGATACTTTTCATAAAAGGTGCTGTTTTGCATTGGCTTTCAAAACTGCTCCTGCTTAAGAAAGCCTCTGGTTAATTTTAGAATTTCATTTTCACCGCATTTGATAATGTGAAAAAGTCATTGGGTCAACGACTTGTGTTGACCGCTAGTCGCCGCGAATATAAACGATAACCATGAAAATCTTTACCTTGGATACTCTTTAGGGAAAACTATAAGGTAATCCTGGGTTTTAGCGTCCGAAACTATTTTCATTGAAACGTTCTAATACAATATACAATAAATAATCATCGTTCATCCAACTTCTAGTTTCAGTTATATTTTAATCGATTATCCAGCTTCTACTTTCGTGAATATTTTCATCAATCTTCCAACTTCTAGTTCGAGTTTTAGGCCTACTATAAAATATTTTCATCGGTCATACACGGGAATAATATCGGCACTAAAACGATATATTTTCATCGCAATTCCAACTTCTAGTTTGACTTTTATTATGTAACATTTTAATCGATCATCCGGCTTCTAGTTTCATTGATATTTTCATCAATCTTCCAACTTCTTGTTTGAGTTTAACTGTGAAACGTTTTCATCGCTCATGCAATGTAAATAGTTTCGGACGCTAAAACCCAGGATTACCAACTATAACTTCCTGGTCGCTATTTCCTTCAACCGATAGAGCAAATGAGACAATTGTTATTATGTACTTTGCCTCCGTAAGTATAAGTCACGTGAAAGATAAGGCCAGTGAAAATAGGTCAATTGTGTTTAACAACATAATTATAGGACATTGCTTGAAATGATGCATTCGTTTCACCATGACGTGTATTTTCTGCAATGCAATCAGTACGTAGGTATGTAGCCTATAGGCCTACAACTCAGGGAATATTTTAACTTTATAGCTAGTGGGACAAATGTCCCAGTAGTTCTAGGATTTGTCTCAGTAGTTTACGTGATTTGTCCCAGAAAATACTTAACTTTTAATGGCATCAATCAATCAAACATTTATATAGCGCCCCATAAAGAAAGCTATTCAGAGGCGCTATATATTATATATTATACGTTATATTACAATATTAAATTATTAACCTTCTAATTCGAAATATTCAACGAATTTACCCTAATAATACCGGCGTACAACACAGCTTAAAGGTACCGGGTGGGGTCGTTAATGTGTTTTTGCTCTAGGATCAACATGTTTGTTACTTGACTGTCAGAAACCCTTCCCAGAACAAAAACATTTGTGAATGCAGCAAATTGGATGCAAAGGACATGGTTTTAATTTATCAAGGATCTCAAATTTCCACAAAGATATTGCTATATTTAGCAAATAATGCGAATTTGTAATACGTTGTTCATAACGCAGTTGTAGACTATTGTCATTACATGAAATTCTCATATGCAATGATAAGTTATGTAAATCAGTATTTGTTACTTTACACAATGTCATTAGTAAATGTCATCGTGTTTTTGCACAAGAAGCCTAACATATTTACTCTGAAGATAAACAGAAATAAAGCGTTCAGATAAGTTATAGGCAACGTGCCCTATTATGAGCAACTTCAACATTTTTTTACTACAAATAACTGCTGAAACTATCTTTTATTATCGCTCACTGAAATGAAGCAGACGGCTGGCCATTTTAAATGCTATATTACTAATTAGATACTAGGCCTACTTTATGTGTACAACATTTGACTTGCTAATGATGATTCGGTTGAATAGTAGACTACAATTTGCTATGAACTCGAACAAGGGGCATAACTTACCGAAAATAACAGCTAAACAAATAATTTACTGAAATTCACATTACTGCTGATGTCACAACGAACAGGGAACTATAAGTGCTAATACTGTAGGAAAAAGTGGAGAGGGAAATAACGTAAAATGAAAAAAGGAAAGGCAAAACATTAAGAAATTGTTGGGGTCATTTATGACCCCAGAAATCTTTCGCTGATATCAAGTAGGCATCACCACGCCACCCATTCCCGATATGTTCTCTATAAAGCTGGAAAGGAATGTGACAAATTCCTAAAATTGTTTGAAAAAACATTAAACGGTTAAAATTTTTAACAACAATCAACCGGCTGGGGTCATAAAAGACGCCACCCGGTATGGTTAGGGTTAAACAATATCTGAAAATCGAATCGATGCACGCCATAAATGCTGAACATGAAGGAGTAAGTGCTGATGTTCTTAATATCTGGGAGTTGGTATCTGGCACCAGAAGTTGAGCAAGTGAGGTTGCTCATCAGGTTGTTTCGATTGCTGATCTTGGCCTCAATCTTCTTCAAGTGGTGATAGTATGTAAGTGGTCTGTCAAGAGTGACCTACAGGTGTTTAGGAATTATTTCTTGTACGTTGCGTTGACCTTTGACTTTGATGTTCAAAACCTGATCAGATTTGAATTATTTCTTGTAATTACAATTCATCTGTGAAGTTAACTATGGGTAGATCTAATGATTGCTAGGTTATCACCTCTTTCGTTGTCCATTATATATATATATATATATATATATATATATATATATATATATATATATATATATATACATATATATATATATACATATATATATATATATATACATATATACATATATATATATATATATATAAATGACTAGGTACACATATAAAATGTACCTCACTCATCTTTATTTGATTAAGGATTCTTATTGTACCCTGCAATAACATGGGCCTAGACTTTAAAAGGATTTCTTTAGAGAGGTAAACACACTTAAAGATTCAAAAAAATATAGCAAAGTGTATAAAGCCCTAATTTTCATTATCGACTATCCAGGTAAAGGCTTCTTTTGATAGCAGTCATCCCAGCAGCATAAATACAGGAATTTGCACAAAGGCGTAACTTTTTATCTGTGTTAAGTTTTGGTAACTTTTTATCTATGTCTAGGTTTGGTACAGTATAGTCAGCAGCAACTAAGCAATCCGCTTTAGAACCACCTGTATGCATTGTATTTACTTATTTGTTACAGAGTGAGAAAGAGACCAACAGTAGCTGACGACTGAACGAAAATGGACGTTAAATAATAGACTGTTTCTCCAATTTAAAGTTGTCGTAGCGTGGACTAAGATTATTCATAGTTTTGGACATTTCAAACTTATATCTGAACAGAATGTCTCTTAACGAATAAATGTAATCTAAGGTAATGTTAATGTAATACATCACTTCTATAGCGCGTCTTCATATAGAAGACGCGCAGCGCGCTATAGAAGTAACTTAAGGTAAGATATTGTAAAGTAAAATAAAATAGGTCAGATAGGGTTAAACTAAAATAGGTCAGGTATCGTATGATATGGTAGGCAGCAGCTGTTTACGGTAAGGTGTATTCCGTTTTGCCATTGTTTGACAAGAAAGGGCAGTTTGAGGTAATTTAAAATAAATTGATTTAATTTAGTATATCCTGAAAGAAAAGGTAAGATGGGGGTAAGGTAAGAATGTGTTTAATATGGTAAGGTTGGTTTGCAATGATAAAGTAAGACAACGCGCTGTATGTCCTGTACAGCAAGGTGCGACCGTACGTACGGTACGTACGTTATTTTTTTCTATAACGTACGTACGGTACGCGTACGTTATTATGCCGTACGTTACCGTACGTTCACATCAGTTCATGACGAAAATAAAATACATAACATTATGCACAAGAAAAATCAATAATAGTTGGTGATTGACGGTCGTAACAATTTTAACCATTACATCGGTAATTTTCAATGATCTCTACTATCAAACTTTTAAATTTCAAATTGCTAATATTCTGTCTAATGTATAATATGAAGATAATTAAGATTTTACGGCACACTTTATAGGATGGTCAGTGCCAGAGGTTATTTTTATTGGCGATACTAAATTTCGGTACCATTCGTAATTAACTAGGCTTGCGTACGGGTTGATTAATACTGTAAAGCTAAACTGATTATCTTTGAAGTACGCGTACGTTATAAGACTATGTAGTTATATTGAGGCTCTTTGTGAATGATCAGATAAACTTGTGGCAGTTTTATAGTACGCGTACGGTACGCGTACGTTATTTTTTTCGATAACGTACGTACGGTACGCGTACGTTATTCCGGCAGTTAACGTACGGTCGCACTATGCTGTACATACATGAATAGGTAACTGCATGAAGGGTACTTGGACTCTCAGGGATTTCACTTGATTTCGCTTGTAATGTCTGTTTCTACCAGACACTGAGTATTCGAATTTGTCTGCTGTTTAGGAGACATTGAGTGCGAGGGTTCGCGGTGGTCTCGTGATCTGTGTGCAGAAAGTTAACTCATACATCTGGGTTCATAATCTCTCCACTCAGAAAGATGCTTCGAGATTCAATCCAACGTTTAACTGTAACTTATGGCTGCTTCAAGGCTAACACTTGAAAAATCTGCAGGAGATGGGATAGAATATGATCCGCTATTTAACGACAGGTGATGTTAAAACAGGCCGCTGACGTCGACAGAATGATATTAGTTGGAACAGTTCCAACCGTTCGTTTGACAAATGCATTTCTCTACGGTTAGTTGTTGGTTAACGACACAGTTTCATAGCTAAAAGATGATTGGCGTCGCCCTTCTCCTTTCTGCAGGCTTGGGACTGGCACTGTGAGAGTTCGAACAGTGGCGGAGCTAAGCTGCGAAGATCCTTTATTTATAGCAAGAAGAAGATACGTAAAATGGGTGCGCTGTCAAATGTTTACCGTTGACTACTTAACTTTGTATAACACGCCTAAAAAATTCCGGCAGCAGATAGCAGGTTTTGTTTAATGACAAAGCTGTTTAGCGTCACCATCTTTTTTATCCCGGCTTCGGACTGGCATCACACGAATTTAAATCGATGTTATCATTCCCTGAAACTTTTTAATTACTATTAAAACGGTGAAAATCTGGAATGTTTCTATAATCATCGTCTTCAATGCCTAATATAACGGTACTGGGTACCCTTAGACACCCTTTAATTGGTTTTCAAAGCGTTGTATAAGTCTAATTTCTTCATTCCCGTAACACATCAGTGGTCTGGAGTGCTATGTTTACTCTAAATTTGACATAAATATGAATAAACGATTTCTAATAATTCAAAAGATGCTTGCTGCGAATGGAGAGACTCTGACCACCAAGCAGCCAGTATTAAAAAAAGAGAAAAGCTGATGAAAACGGGAGTTAAATTGAAGTGGATTTTAAAAAAGTGACAATTTATTATTAATTTTAGTGTTTCTAAGCGCTATAAGTTTGTCGAAATAGATCAGTTTCTGAAAGTGTAGTCAAGGTAACTATATTGGGTCAAAACTAATAATTAAACACTGAGTATAAGTAATGAAATCAGGCTACGCTTAGACACCTTTAAATGGTGTCTCTAATGATATATATAATTCTCATTTACGTTCAAAAGCTGGTTCTTATAAATACCGACGTTTCATCCATTCTTCCATCTCCACTTGAACGCTTTGCGGCAGTGGTTCTTAACCTTTTTTGACACACGACACACCTAAACTTGCAACCAAATTTGGCGACACACCACGCTATCGTCGTGTGTGAATAACTAGTTATATACTTAAAATTTTTAATTGTTAACATTTGCAATGAATGAAAGCGTTCATGTTGAGTCCTTTGTGGTTTCTACTTCACTTTGTAACATTTAGTGGGAATTTTGCTCCTAGATTTTTCTCTCTGACCAGTTTGTTTCGTTTCGTTTTTTGTTCTTTATGTTGATCATCTGAGAAACATCTTGCTCATATAAGTAGGAACTATGAAATGAAACCTACTCTTTGATTGCTTTGCTCGCCAGTGTTTTGTAATGTTCTTCTTAGCCCAGAACTGAGTTCTTGAGGATTGCTTGTGCATATCCTTCAGTCTAGATTTCTTATTTTTCATGTTTTTCATGATTGGTTTACTATTATAAAACTAGCAGTGGCAGCAGCATCATTTTCGCATTCACTACTGTTGATGCTAGAATTTGTCTCATTGCTACCAAAATCTGATTTCGCATCATCAGTAATCGTAATCGCCAAACTTCTAAAGCGCAACTCGAAGGCCAAGCGCAGGGCACCAGCCTATCACGGGCGCTGAGTCAAATCAGAGAGGGGTTCCAGAGAGTAGTCCAAAAGAGGTCCGAGTTCGGTATCCAGAAAGTCAAATCAAATCAGAGGGGGTTCTTCAGTGAGTAGTTCAAAAGAGGTCTGAGTAAGGTCTAGAGGAGGTCAAATCAAATCAGAGGGGTTTTCCAGAGAGTAGTCCAAAAGAGGTTAGTTGTAGATTCGCAAAATTTTCGTTTGATTCTGAGAAATTTTGGGCTATCCATTTCGAATGTAACAGTAACGGGTAAAAGTTTACATCCGCGCGGTCGCAAACGCGTAGGGTCCTATACTGTATAAGGTAAACACCATGGCCATTCCAGATTGTGATATACTAGAATTGATAAATACAGTGCTACGAATTCTCACAGCCTACGTCCGCTAAACTTTAAGTAAGTAAGTGTTATGCAAGAATGACCGACATAGGCTCTGAGAATTCGCGACACACCAATTTTTCGCGACACACCAACGACACACCATGTTTACGCGACACACTTCCGGTCGATTCGCGACACACTAGTGTGTCGCGACACACCTGTTAACAACCTCTGCTTTACGGCACTCTAAATAATTTCTGTCAAAGTCAACGACATTTGTTGCAATAAGACGTCGCTAAACTCTGGATCCGTCCCACCAACGCCACTTGAACTTTTAACGGTATTTCAAAATCGGCTTGGCTAGGCTAACCATCTTCGTTCTAAATACAGCCAACAAAACGGCACTTAATATAGCAATTACCGTCAAAGGTAAGGTATGGTCGTCGTCACAAGATGTCGCTAAACAATGATTCTACAAATAACATAAGCTGTGTTTAGAAGTGTTTATAGCAACTTACATGTATGATGTGTAGATTTCAGAAATTTTCTTTTCCCGTTTATTATAAGATCAAGCCACGAACAGGTGCTGCTAAACACTCGCTGATACTGATTTGCCTTATCTTTAGATTCCTTTTGATTTTGGTTTAATCGATAATATTACTATTATTTTATTATGTCAAAAATGTTTAATACAGTTATCTGTCTTGCACTGCCAGATCGATGCGCAGACGAAAAGAAATATTATTAGTATTAATTTTAGTAATTAAACGATATGAGTTGATTCAACTATCTCACTTTATGTAACTGATAAAGAGATCGCGTCAACGGCCTTGGCTGCCATGAAATCCCAACAAACACAGGATATCAGTGTTGACATACTCGACATATAAGACCAATCACCATTAACCACATGTCTTGTCAGCCTGTCTGTTTGTCTACGTTCCTGTCTGTTTATGTGTCTGTCTATGTGTCTGTCTGTCTGTTTGTCTAAATGACTGTCAGATCGCGGCTGTCTGTCTATTTGTCTGCATGTCTGTCTATGTGTCTTTCTGTCTGTCCATGTGTCTGTCTGTCTATGTGTCTATCTATCAATGTGTCTGTGTATCTGTCTATGTGTCTGTGTGTCTGTGTGTCTGTCTATGTGTCTGTGTGTCTGTCTATGTGTCTTCTGTGTGTCTGCCTGTCTGTCTATGTGTCTTCTGTGTGTCTGCCTGTCTGTCTATGTGTCTTTCTGTCTGTCCATGTGTCTGTCTGTCTGTCTGTCTGTCTATGTGTCTCTGTCTATGTGTTTGTCTTTGTGTCGGGCTGTCTTTGTGTCTGTCTGTCTATGAGTCTGTCTGTCCATCTCTTTGTCTAAGTGACCGTCAGACCGTGTCTGTCTATGTGTCTATCTGTCTGTTTGTCTAAATAACGGAGATAATTCTGTCAGAAATTGTGTGATTACAAATTTATAATAAAGGAAAGAGCGAGTCAGATGTTTGAGCGAAGCTGATGTTATCCATACATGTTTTGTTTAGCGACATCTTGTGCTAACAATTTATTTTACCTGACCAACGGCAGAAAACTTAACCGGTTTAGTTTCAGCATATTTTGTGAGTGAATTTACGGATATATACTTTTGGTTAATATAATTTTAAAGGTGTCTAAATAGCGCCAACATTATTTTATTTGGCGATCTTCAGATACCTTTTATTTTATTTGTTCAAACCTCGAACAATGACTGTCAATCACCTTACAATATGTCGTTAAACAATTAATATTGGTCGTAATAGTTCTCTGTTCGTCACGAGATGTCGCTAGAATAACCCAACGTCATCGTTGTCTAATTAGACGACGACCTACAACAGACGAGGGTTTATGTAGCGCTATTTGTATGCTCGATTCAGGATCGTAATCGTTATCGTAATCGCAAACTCCAAATTTCTAAAGCGCTACTCTAAAGCCAAACGTAGGGCACCAGCTTATTCATGAACGCTGCGTCACAACTGAGGGGTTGTCCTGATATCGAAGTCTAGTGGAAATACGAGTCCGGTTGCAACAGAGACCAGAGAGAGGAATCTACTATAATTGACGTCGACTTTCCCTTCCGCTGCATAAGAAACACTTAAACTGTAACGCACGTGTATTAAAATAAAAGAATCTATTTAAATAATTAATGTTATTAATTAATGAGCTTCTATAGCGCCATTGTCAAATACAGAAAGCATCAACAGGTGGCGTACCGAAGTCAATCCTAACCAGGTCGACATTCAGAAGATGAGTTCGATAAGACAAAAATCTCGACACGCTTAAAATGGCGTCAGTAAGTATCTTATGTGAACGCACAAAATTCATTAATTCGTTCACAGCATTTATATAGCGCCTCTCGAAGATAAGATAAACTTCAAATTTATACGGCGCTGTTCTAAAGCTAAGCTCAGCTTAACCTAAACCTTCTGTTAATAGAATGTGCAGAGGAGAATCAATCCATAAATTTTGGCGCTGATTAAACACCTTTATAATTAGGGTTTACAGCGTTATAATAAATGTTTGCATTTTCGCATAGGTATGTAGCTAGCACGTTGTGCCCAGAAAAGGTCGATGTCGTGAACGGCCCTGGCAGCCGTCAGGTGTCGTTAAAAGACAGGAAAATAAAAATGTAATATGGATGAGGACCCGTTGGTTGGATGCTACAATTGTGCGGATTGATCCAGAGTTTGACGACATCTTACGACAAACAAAGGCTGTTGACGTCCACAGAAATTATTTTGGAAAGATTATGATAGATCAGTCGGTAGCATGCCATGGGTCAATCAAACCTCTAATGCTGCATATGGGAGATAATTACTATGGCATATTTGAGAAGCGTCTAAGGCTCTAAGCAATCGTTTATTACTGTGTAGATGACCTCTCGTGTCACCCTTAGTAGGTCTAAATGAGATAGGAATAAAACTAAAGTACCTCAGTATACTTATGTGTAGGTAAGGAAGGAGGGAGCTGATGTTGTTAAACACTGAATACTAGAGTTCGAATAAGAGAATGATTTCTAATGTTATATAATTTTAATTTACGGTAAAGAGGTTTACACATGGTTGTACGAACGGTGAAACTAGCCTATTTTAAATAATTTCTGCCGACGTTAACTGCCTTTCTTGCCATAAGATGTTGATAAACTCTGGTTTAAAAAGGTTAATCCTTGAGCAGCCATCTTGTGCCATAGGTTGGAGAATGGGCTTGACATATTAATATTCTGAATCTCTTTAAAAGTAACTCAAAACTTGTGAATGGGTTTCAAGCATATCTAATTGTTCTTCATCTGGCCACAGTCAAATTACTACGCGAATGCGCACATTTGATTTGAATTTTCGTTTAAATGTTTAGACATCTTTATAATAATATCTTCCAAATTATATACAAAGAAAATAATTTTCGTAAAATGTTACGAGCTCAATTATACCAAAATAATTTAAGTGAACGTCCACGTCCTTTGTTGTCATAAGATGTTGTTAAACTCTGGATCCTATCCTATCCCAATTATGCCACATGAAAACTCGATTTCGTCTTCTTAGTTTACTCGAAGCTATAGGGAAGTTTGCTTCGTTGGTTTGGATGATTTTATGGTACTGTTTAAGGCAGAGGTTTTCAAACTTTTTGGACCAGGGGCCCCTATTTTTTCTAGGCATAGCTCGCGGACCCCAGTATTTACAAAGCAAAATTTAGGCCCCTATCACTTAAAATTTAATAAAAATAACAGGCAGACAGACTATTTCCACAATACACGCTTGCTTATTTATGACGCTAAGGACTATTATAATATAAAAAGTTACACTAAATAAATTGTTATTAACTCCCTGCAATAACTATGGAACACAGTCATTTTTTAAAGAAATGAATAACATCGGTTTCACCAAAAACCAGTAATGTCAGCGAGAGGGATGTGCCTGCTTTGCTTTGCAAAAACTGTCCATAATTGGTGCTATTTTGGATAGGCCTAAGCACTGTTTTCTTACGTTTAAGAAAGTTATCCATAATACAAACAACAAAATTAGGGCCTATATAGTTAGCATGTAACAGCGAACGTGAACGAAATATGTACATGCTTTGCAAATCTCTGTATTATTATTGTTCATTTAAAGGCTAAAATCAGGCGAATTCCACAAATTTCTAATTCTACAAGTCCAGAGTACACAATCAGGAAATAGACCAGCATATTGCAAATGAAGCCTTCACTGGAGGAACCACTAGACATTTTTTTAGCTAACTCTATAGCTGTGTCCTGTAATTATAATACTTGGCCTAATGCTACAGACTATTATAGAGCCAGTGTGTTTTTGCAGAAAACCCAAGTCAGTCCAGCGTTACAATGAAAAGAAAATATAGCGTTTATGTAAACACAACTAGAGTCCTAGCTAGAGCTTCAGTGTTTCTTCCATGGAAAAAACAACCAGACTCATATTCAGAGTTGATTTTCTAAATGAAACCCTTGCAGACTTTCAAAGTTTGTTTTGTGAATATCGATCTTAAACCTTTAAAAATGGAATCTAGTTGTAGGCCTACTTCTGATGAAGGCTTCAAATACATCGTGCTTACATTGGGTGCAGAAATGATTAGCAGTCGATTAGAGAAATTATATATTAAATTTTATTACAACACACGTTTTATTAGGCTAGAAATGTAACGTGACCATAAGCCTACATTTTATTTACGTCACTGTAGACCCTAGTACGCAAAGAATAACTATCAGCAGCATCACAAAACTGGTGTGATCGAATACCCAATTGGATCCTTGTGGATCATACAGTTACAGGCATAGGCCTACTATAAGTAGCGTATGAATTTGAAAACACAGGCTGTTAATGCTAAAACCATGCAATGTTTAGCATCAAGGTGCGACCGTACGTACTGTACGTACGTTATTTTTTTCCATAACGTACGTACAGTACGCGTACGTTATTATGCCGTACGTTACCGTACGTTCACACCAATTCATGACGAAAATAAATACGTAACATTATGCCCAACAAAAGTCAATAATAGTTGGTGATTGACGGTCGTAACCAATTTTAACCATTACATCAGTCATCTGTGGCTGTTCAATGATCTCTACTTTCAAACTGTTAAAATCCAAATTGGTAATATTCTGTCTAATGTGAAGAATATTAAGATTTTACGGCACACTTTATAGGATGGTCATTTTATTGGTAATACTAAATTTCCGTACCGTTGGTAAATAAATATGCCTGCGTACGGAGAGACTAATAGGCCTACTGTAGAGTTAAACTGATCATTTTGACGTACGCGTACGGTACGCGTAACGTATAAGACCATAGTTATATTGAGGTTCTTTGTGAATGACCAGATAAATTTGTGGCATTTTTACCGTACGCGTACGGTACGCGTACGTTATTTTTTTCGATAACGTACGTACAGTAGCCTACGCGTACGTTATTCCGGGAGGTAACGTACGATCGCACTATGTTTAGCATCACATTATTTTCAGAACAATCTCGCGGACCCCCGCCATATCCTTCGCGGACCCCAGGGGTCCGCGGACCACAGTTTGAAAAACTCTGGTTTAAGGTACTATATAATAATGCTTTTCCATTCCTATATATTATATTCCTAGCTCAATTGAGCTGCATTATGCCAAAATATTTTATGTCGACGTCAACGACCTTTGTTCCCACAAGATGTCGTTAAACTCTGCATGGGTCCATTCAAACGTTGCCAAAATTTTATCAAACAGTGAGGTCATTACTAGGGCGCGTGATGCATTCTGGTCTTTCTACTTGAAAAACATGAATCTTTGTAAATAATATAGTTTATCTACCCTTAAGCTTTGCTTGGTCATCATCTGTGGTGTGCTGCTCTCTGGAACATTGTCGTTTCCACAACAGCCAGCCAGCCGTCTTTAATCCCCGCTCTTCTCCAATATTCAATGGGCCATTGTGGGTTTCACCGTTCTCTCCCGTGTTTACTGGTTTTCTACATCTCGTCACTCTTTCGATTTTTTTGTAGTGATTCTGGAAATTCCAATGGATAAAACCTATCGCTATATCAGTATGACCCGTACGTCGAATTTTGTCTTTAATAGCCGCATGGAGAATCCATTTAAAGGTGTCTAAATTGAGCTGCTAACTTCGTTTCATTGCAATTACGAAAAAGGTCTCAATTTCCTCAAAAGTCAATCGCTTTTGGACCGCATATTCCGTAATTAATATTCACAATACGGTAGCGAGACACAATGCCTTACCTTTGAAACAGCCAAGTGTGTTTTTTTTAATTTTTCCTCATCGACTCAACCTCCTAACAAGAGAAATCCGGTAACTTCTGATTTTGGAAGGAAGGCAATATCAAATACAGTTGTATTGTATTGTCTTTTAGAGTCCCACGACTGTGAATGAAATGAGGTCATTACATCAAATGTAATTCATTGGTAAATAATTTTATGCTAGACGTGTTTTTTCTGCATCGAAAATTGGTAGGATTATAAATCGCAGAACATGATTATGCTTTCAGACAAAATGTAAAATAAATCAGACTTTTTACTTGATGACATAATATTAAACATGACTGAACAAACAGGATTGACAACACAGTATAAATAATTACACAGTACGTCGACTCCCATCGCTGCCTGTTGACTAGTTTTTGGGGTGACGCCATTTTGAAACTGAGCTTTTTAATTATAGATTTAAGCTGAAATTAACGTTAAAAATAATATTGTTAATTCTAATGAAGTCCTCAATGTTGTTGTAACGTTTAAAAATATTTGATGTGAGGGGTTCCTGTGTATCGGCGTGTAAACGACTCGGTTTCAAAATGACGGTCGGTCACACATTCTGACTGCTGCATCGGCTGGGAGTCGATGTACTGTGTAATTATTTATACTGTGTTGACAATTAATTCAGAAAACATTAAAGAGGTCAGATGTCGCTAAACTTTGGAATGCTACTGCTAATACTTGAATTATAAGGATATGGCATAGCTGTTATACACCAACATAGTTTCCTTCTCTTCGTCTTCCCGCTACTCCTAAGGGCGTGATTTTAAGCATCGTATGTTTTGTGGATTCCACTTTATCAGACAAGAGGTCTTAATTTTCTTGTTGCAAGTCTGGTTTCTCTTTTTCAGGAATGTTCTGGGTCATCGATAGGGTCTACATAGCCCGAATTTGAATAACTGCATGAGAGGTCGTTTTAGCTTATTTTTCCCATTTCAGAATAATTTGCTCAAAATACAGTCAGATGAATTCGATTCATAAAACACCACAGTATGGCCCGAAATGGCGCGAATAACCAAAACGATATCTTTCTCACAACTACAGCCAAGTTAAAGCTTTCGAATACTTCAGATGGCGCAGGCTCCTGTTCTATCTCAGGCCAGCTCCAGAAATTTTTCAGGCCCGAATATACGTAGCTCTCGAAGGTCTGCAGGGAGTGGCTCGCATTTCCTAGTGTTTGGATCGGGTGACTACCTAAAGGTTACATAACGCGATCACGACCGCAATTTAATTGCACTTCTCGACCGATGGCGAGAAAAGGGCATCACGCTTAACCTTTCGATTAGTTCTACGCACTTCGGACTATTTATATGCATACAAATGTGTCTGATAAAATCAAATCTGTAAAATTCATGACGTTCCCAAAGACTTACTTTCCATCTAGAACTTCAAAGTAAACCGAATTAACAGACGAAACGAGTTTCAATCACAGTAGCGATAGGATGGATGGATACAGCGCGTAACGACATCTTATGCCTTATGGCGTCAAAAGCCGTTGTCGTCGGCAAAACTAGCCGGATTGTAGTTGCACTGCAGCGATTCAATGAAATATGTTTTTCATAGCCTCAGAAAACACCCATTTAAAGTTGTCTAAACTGAGCTGCTTACGTTGTTTGACTGCAACCACCAGACATTGCCGTCTTAAGGCATGGGCACGCTGGGCAGTCGCCAGGGGACCCATGGATCTATGGGCCCAAATTAAAGAGATAAAAAAATGAATGTGTGCGTGACATTCGCGCGTGGCAGAAGTGAAACTTCTTAGCTATAACTGCAAGGCTTAGGGCCTATGTTATATTGTTCAAAAGTTTGTGTTGACTAATCTTCGCTTTACAGTATGTTTCGTTATGTTAAAACATTCATTTTGTGACAAAATAAATGTTGAAAGTACCAATAAATCTATAGGTTTAATTTTATTGACCGTTTAAATTTTTAGCCTCGTGGATGGGCAGGGGCCCCAGTGCTTTTCTTTGCTCAGGACATACAGTGCTGTTAAGACGGCTGTGCCACCTGAATGCACTGAAAATCCTCAAAATTCAGTTGCTTTTGGACTGCTTATTGCGTAATTAATATTAAAAATACGGTAGCTAGACACAGTGCCTTGTCTTTGAATCAGCCCAGTGCTTTCCGGAATATTTCCTTATCAATTTCACCTCCTATCGGGAGAAATCTGGTATCGGATTTTCCAAGTGTAAAAGCAAAAGTTGGAAATTTTGCAAAAGGTAGGCCTATATGAAATGTGAGGTACAGGAGGGTCAACGTCAAGGTAGTAAACGCATGAAGAATTAGTTTAAATGAATCTATTAACTCTACACTCTAATTAGACACCTTTTAATTGTAATCTTTAGGAATATATATTACTTATTTTTCAGAAACATTACCAGTTCTGTCTTCGACATCGCCAGTTTTTCAAGTTGTTTGACGCTAACAGAAATGAAAGCCAGAGCTATTTATTAATTAGAT
Source organism: Allolobophora icterica (assembly GCA_963556255.1). Taxonomy (NCBI): domain Eukaryota; kingdom Metazoa; phylum Annelida; class Clitellata; order Crassiclitellata; family Lumbricidae; genus Allolobophora; species Allolobophora icterica. Next base: position 8,298,047 of record OY744603.1, on the reverse strand, counting down.
CTGTTAGTAAAACACTTTAAGAGTCACCAATGGTGGGCTATCGCACGGCTGTAGAACGAACCCAGCCAGTAGACTCCATCCAGAGTTCACAGTTCCTGGTCCGTATCACTTCAAAGCGAGGTCTGCTTTTTGAATTACAATTGATTTTGAAAAAGTGGTCCACTCAATTGCTTCACTAAAGACAACTTAGCAACGGCAGTAAAATACAATGACTTAGGCAGTTGACCGTAAGTTCTCCACTTCGCCGATTCATTTCTCACAACGCATGAAGCTCTTATGTACTTTACGTCGCCATTAGTATTCCAGGCTTCACCTGTCACTGACGATCCGTCGATAATAAAGATTCGTTCATTTTCAACAAATGTTCCAAAGTCAAATGCATTTGCGTCTGTTTTAAATTGTTTTCTTTCTTCCCAAGTCTCGCTGTCAAAGTTGAAAATGAAGCACGTGTCAACGCCAAGCAATATGGCATATGTCTCCCATGACAGAGCTCGCATGTGTGAGATTGGACGAGGTATAGGCGTCGAAAGAAGAGTGCAGGTCCTTTCGACTGGGTTGAATACTTGCACACAATCCATCGGTACCCAATTTTCACCATATCCTCCAAAGACGTAGATTGAGCCTTTGTATGAGACACAGGCGGCCTCATAGGAGCGGATTCTCAACTGCCCAACCATTGCATTCTTTTCGGTCGTTGCATTGTAGGCCTCAATGCTGTCCATTATATCTTGCCTTTGTCCGCCACAGATGTACAACGTGTCGCCTATGAATTCTGCACAGTGAGATTCTCTGCCTTCAACTAAACATCCGCATTTCTTCCAACCAGATGAAAAATTGTATTTCCATATTTCATTAAATTCTATTCCAGTGAAAAAAATTGTGTTGCTGTAAACGGCAGCTGCAGGACAAGCTGCCACTGTAATGGATACATTTTCTATAGGAGAGACATTATCACTTTGACGGTGTAGATTTATTTTATATAGTTTGCCATCAGTAGCAGCTATACCAATCACTACAGCAATGTCTTCGGAACATTCATTTTGTTCTGTGAATAAAATGAAAAGAAATCGCAAACAATTATGATAATTGAAAAGATTATTGAAATAGTATATAGAATAATAGAACCAGTGCCTTGCTGAGCATTTGATGAGCATCTACACCAACATGAAATATGTTAATCATGGAGCAAATTGAGACGGATTGACTTTACAACGAATGTATAAAGAAATGGCTTACTAGGCCCTGAAATTATCCTGAGAAGGTTTCTAACTGGATTTGAAATGTTACAAACTGAGCTCAAATTTCAATCCAGCAATACCCAATAAATAATCAACCATCAACCATGTAGCGTCGATCTAAGATTACTCTTCAGAGATGACGAATTAAGATGATATACAACTCAAACCACGAAGCAAAATGAATGTAGTTTGAATAGCCTAACAAGACCTTATAACTTGAGTATCGAAAGCAAAAACAAACATTTACATCTATGCAAATATAAAATGCGTTAGGCAAAAAGGTTTTCATTATACCAATGTTCAGGATTTAAAAAACTGTGCCTTAGGCCTACCTTTCAGACTTCCAATGATGTTTCCATCTGTTGTCTTCAGCATGTTGTCTAAATCAGTCGCCTGGAAGGTAACATCAAAAGAAACACGTGGACGCATAATGTATGTCTCGTGTTCTTCCTCTAACTCATCTGCTCTTCGAAGTAATTCATCTTTACTTCGACAGACGTCGCTAGCTGATCCCTTTGATCTCAACTCATCACAATACCTTGCAAAGCTTTCAAGAATTGTAAGACGCCTGTCCAGTTCATGTTCTTCGGTCTGAATTTCTTTCAAATGTCGATTCTTAATTTCACCTAAGGAACTCAACAAAGATGTTGTGTGCACATTTATCATTTCCTTCAACTCCTCACTTCTTCGCAAGATTTCTTTCTCTCTTTCAGCTATTTTATTCACAAAATCTTCCTTACCTCCGAACTTCTTTTTCTTTTCCAGCAGTTCTCCAGCAAGAGTTGATATAATGGTGGCGCTGGTCTTAATAATTTCTCGGAATTCTTCTTCTACTGTATTAACCCTCAGGCTACCAAGGTTTTTTTGCGACATCGGCTACCAAGGGGGGGTGGTTACCACCCCCCCCGGAATTTCGTGTTTGGTTTAAGATATCATATCGTGTAATACAGCATTTGATTCAGCATTCATTTCTGAAAAGAATGGTATATTTAGTTGTAAAATATATGAATGCATCTCGAAATTATATAGTTTTTAACAAAGGCACCGGTCCATTTAACGATATCTGATATTATCGCACACAATTTGTACTATTGATCAATTAATATTATGACGTAAGGCCCTACATCGACACGCAAGACTGATATATATATATATATATATATATATATATATATATATATATATATATATATATATATATATATATATATATATATATATATATATATATATATATATATATATATATATATATATATATATATATATATATATATATATATATATGCACACACACATTATTACCGGTATATGTGTGTGTATATATATATGCCCATAGACAATTACGATTGTTACGTAAATACCTGGACAAAAATATATAAATGATGTGGGTTTTGAAAATGAACTATGTATCCAAGAATATTCTAAATATAATAAATATAATGAGGCTTAATTTTCAACAATACAAACTATTCCAAAGTCTGTTTTAGTTACAGACAAAACCTAAAGGCGTGCAGCTATATCAACATGAAAACATGAAACAAGAAATTATGTAATTTTTCCCGGCAGTCAAAAAAAACGTCAGTGGTCCTTGCAGTTATTGCAAGTTACTTTCATTGTTTTGTGCGAATGCTTCCTGCAAACCGGCTTCTTGAACACTTCACAGCACTGCTTTACTCTGTTAGTATTCTGCTTCAACTGTTTATAGCCCTTCCCCATACCCAACCATATCGGTTTACGTTGTGATATTGCATCAGTGATTTTCACACTGAAAAAGCGTATTATTATTCATTATGATCACTTCCGGTTATCAAAAGACAAATAACTAAGCAAGTTAATATAACCCCAAATTCCCTCTAAAGAATGGTATAGTTGTTTCTCTTCCAGAAAGAATAATGAATACCTTTATAGTCGACAACAGCTAACAGCTGACGAGAGAAATTCCTGATTTCATAAGTGGTACCTAGGCTATATCGGGTATAACTTTTTTATGGCGTGGGATATCATCACGACTTTTACCTCAAAATTTGCGCAAATGGACCCCCTACAGCTACCTAAAATGTCAAAATTATATTCCATGTGCAAAAAAAGTTTCTCCAGAAAAACGTAGGGGGGGGGTGGTAACCACCCCCCCCTTGGTAGCCCGAGGGTTAACATCTTTGAAATCATGTGTTTTGTGGCTCTCAAAATAACATGAAACGCAAACTACTTTCATACAATCAACGCAGTAGTAATCCAACACTTTTCCACGATGAATATCACATTTCATCACCGGTAACGACTTTACTATATCTTCTTCCAAAACATCGCTTCCTATTTTCAAGATTTCATGATTTTTCGATACTTTAAACGTTTTATGCATCTTGCAGCAACTTTCACAAAGGTTCTCCTCGCAAACTAAACATCGATTCGTGGCTTCAGGGATTTTGCCAGTAGAGCTTTCACTGTTTGCTTTGCAAATATCACAAGGCATATCCGCCCTCTTCGACTGATTTAAAGTATTTCGCACTTCTTTGAAACTGTTCATGAAGAAATTCTTCTGTACACCTTGAATTCCATCGTTTGGAATAGTGAATTCCTTCCTACAGATTGGACATTGTACGTCATCTCCAGGTTTCTTGTTTGACTTATTGGCCATGTCTTGTAAGCATTGGAAACAAAATGTGTGAATACATGGTAGCATTCTTGGATCAGTAAACGTCGTCAGACAGATACTGCATTCCATAATGTCATTCAGTTGGGTCAAAGCGCTGATCTTATGGGTAGCCATTCTTAATAACGGGGTAATGTACTGAAAAAATAACATAGGTAAATACAATGTATATAAATTAAATCTATTTTATTTCATTCGTGAACTTTGTAACCCATATTATTCTACACTGAGAGCGATTCAAATTCAATTCTCTAAAAATAAAGGATTGTTTAGACCATTTTATTCTTTGTTAAAACGTAGTTCTCTACAGTCTACACATAGGGGCCGACTAATAGTATTTCCTGAAACTTAGGGATTCCTTTGCTTTTGCTTTCGAAACTGACTCTGCCATCTCCATTCTCCATGTCAGATATGAAGGACTCATGACATTGTAGTCTTTGGTCAGTTTGGTTTCCGGTGACACTCTGAGTGTGGTCTTGCGATGTCAGTTAACAAAGCTCTCTATGTTAGTGATCTTGTCATAATTAAAAAACGTCAGAGGCTCACAGTCTGGGCCTTGGCTATAGGTTATTCGACATAACTCATATCTACGTTTCTAAAAAAATAGGGCCCTACACAGTATTTAATCAAATCGTTTTAATTTATGTTTATAAATACTTATTCATTACTAAAGTCGTTAAATGCGGAGTTGCAACAATAGAGTTAGAATAGTTTAGAATAGTTTTGTTCGTGGACTGTTTTTTAAATTACTACTGCGATTTTTAGAAGGTATATAGAGCCTATGCTTTCGCTTTCAAAACCACCTCAGGCCTTCTCCCTGTAATCTTCTTCCTTCACTGGACAACACTTCTCGCTTGACTCAGCGCCCGTGAATAACACTGTTACCCTGCGCTTAACATTTATGCAGCGCCTTAGCAATTCTCGAGTTTACGATAATGATTTCTGAATCCCTCCCCGATATGCGCGAAGTCCTACGGCTTATAGACAGCTCCAAATATCAATCTGAAAGCAAAAGCAGAAGAAGAAAAGCAGTTAAACGAACAGAGACGCTAACACTAAAACACTAACACTTCATAGTCATGAAGTGTTAGCGACTTCACTTTGTCAGCCTCGGCATATGAGAACAGGTGGCCAGTCCTCTCCCTCTCCGTCTCATCTTCTCATTGACAGAGTATGTTCAGTGTAGGGCCTACTCAAGATAACAGATTTGACTAGGGGTCGCAGATGAAGCAGAAAACTCGAAACAAATTTCTTCCCTGAATAAATATTACCTATTGTTTGACATGGATAATTATAATTTAAGCTATTTTCTAAGATCCTCGATGCTTTTCATAAAAATCGTCGTTTTGTTTTCACTTTCAAAACTGCTTCTGCTTAAGAAAGCCTCTAGCAAATCTCAAGATTTTCATTTTCACCGCATATCATAATGTGAAGAAATTATCACTGGGGCCACGTATTGTGTTGACCGTTAGTCGCTGCGAATATAAACGATAACCACGAACATCTTTACCTTGGAATGTCTTTGGAGAGAAAATTATAACTGCCTGGTCGCTGTTTCCTTCAACCGAGAGAGCAAACGAGGTCTATTGCTATTATGGACTTTGCCCAAACAGGTACAATTCAAGTGAAAGATATTACCTGTGAAAATAGGTCAATTGCGTTTAACAACATATAAGAGGACATTGCTTGCAATTATGCATCCGTTTCACCATAACGCATATTCTGCCATGCAATAAGTATGTAAGTAAGTAGCATATGCATCTTGCAAGAGTAGGCACATAGGTACTGCTAAATTAGTACATAAAACCTAAAGAAGCACTTAAAATACATTCTTACGCAATGTAATAATTATAATCAATTCGAATGCGTTGGAATGTACATGTATATGTATATAAATTTGTATATAACTCTAAAAATAAATCGATTCACAATAAATGTACCCCTAAATGTAAATCTACACCGTTTGAAATAGCCCCCTGTTGTTTGGACTCTTTCGGTGCCAGGTCAGAATCTGGGAGAGGTCAGGTTGAGGAGGCAAAATGGTGCTACGGTGGCAATCGGTGATGATGGTGGTCATTGAGTGACGCAAGAGTAGAACCATGGTTAGATAACTTGAAGTGTTTGGTGTTTCGTTGCGAGTGGAAAGCTACCAGTACTTTTACTGGCAACGCTTCAAATCCAAACCCAGGCAGTTGCACAAGGAGTAGGTAGAGAAAGCGAGAGGTCGCATCACAAAGTGTTCCTATATGACCACGGGTTTAAAGTTTATAGGAATAAATGAAAGCCAGTGTGCTTCTTGATATGTTGAAGGTAACGTCGACGTCAACGGTCCTGGCAGTTTACCACTTGAATATACAAATGAAATAATAATAGAGGGCAAGAGGAGGAAACAAAAGAGGATGAACCATTGAGGGAGATCGTTTCGCAGTTCGTTCTAAAGAGCTGGTGCAGAGTAGATTAACGAGCGGTTTCAGAATTTCAGAGAGAAGGAAAGTGGAGGCCGAGAAAGAAAAAGTTGTGAGGAGGAACGAGAAGATCTGGTTGGTTGGATTATGAATAGCTTGTGAATGTAGGAGGGTTGGGAGGTTTGAGGGACGTTCAGTAAATATTGAGAACCGTGTGAACTAAACACTCGACTTTGAAAGAAAACTAGTTGAGTGCTAGTCATGAATTCATCCCCAAACTCCAATAAACAACAACAAAAACATCGCTAATTGAAATGTAATGAGCTCTAATATACCAAAATAATTTTTGCCGACGTCAACGCTCTTTGTTGCCATAATATATCGTTAAACAATGTGAATCACAGCTACACGAAGAAAGATCGGTCGGTTGTCCCTATACTTGACACAACAACCCTGGTCCATCTATATTCAATCAATCAAAGAATTTGTATAGCGCCTCTTGAAGGGCTCTACTCAGAGGCGCTCCCGAGCCAGGCCTGATCACAAAGAAAAGTCCTAAGTAAGGCATAAAAGGAAGCCGGGTGAGTACGAGGAGATAGGCGAATGAAAGAAGGCAAGTCATTCAAGGCTGTTGGACCAACAACAGAGAATGCTCGGCGCTGCATAGTAGCAGTGCGGGCAAATGGAACCAAGAAGTCACCCCGAGAAGAGGAGCGAAGGGCTGAGCGACCCGTGAAAGAGAAAGAGAGAGTAAAGATGGAGCATAGGTAGCGAGGAGCTGTACCCAAAACGCTTTGCAAGACAAGAGAGCAGATCCGATACAGGATGCGTTGGCGAAGGGAAAGCCAATGTAGAGTATGACGCATGTAGGAGGATACACTACTATAGCGAGGTATGTTGCCAACAAGGCGCGCCGAAGACCGTAAGACCCTCTCGATGGAGGACAAGCGGACTTGAGGAAGACCAGTGTAAAGAGGAGAGCAATAGTCTAGATGAGAGCAAACGAAAGCATGGATAAGAGCAGCAGAGGTTGAAAGAGAGCGAGCAACCACCCTAAGCTGACGAAGATGGTAAAAGTAGGAGCGAGACCAAGAGGAGAGATGCTTAGTAAAGGTTAGTTCCTGATCAAGGATGACACTGAGGTCTCGCACAGATGTAGAGAATGATATTAGATGGAATTCAGCTGCACTATGGATCAGGCCAAGTTTTGCCAGCTGCTGGCGAGTACCCAGCCATATGAACTGGGTCTCAAGAGGATTAAGTCGCAGGCGATTGGAAGAAAGCCAGGCAGACAGAGTGTCAGATGCACGGGACATCAAGCAGACAGCATTCAAAGCATCCCTTACAGAACAATGCAAGTAAGATTGAAGGTCATCAGCGTATGAATGGCTAGAAAGAGCACTAGCAGCGAGAACAGATTCAAGGTCAGCAGTAAAGAGGATATAGAGAAGAGGGCCAAGCACAGAACCCTGGGGTAGGCCAATAGGGACAGGAATCCAGAGGGAACGCGACGAGTGGAAGACAGTAGACGAGGCGCGGTCAGATAGGTATGAAGAGAGCCACTGAAGAGGTAAGGAAGAAATACCAAAGGAAACAGAAAGGCGACGCAGGAGAAGTTCGTGGTCTACCGTGTCGAAGACTGCACTTACATCATAGAGTGCGAGAAGAGTAAGTTGAGAACAGTGAATAGCACTGTAGACATCATTAAGAAGACTAAGAAGGAGGGTCTCCGTAGAGTGTCCCTTACGGAAACCCGACTGACGGCAGGGTAGAAGGTTATTAGAATCTAGGTAACTCAGTAACTGAGATGCTAAAAGTTTCTCTATTAGTTTAGAGAAAACTGACGTCAGATAGTGGCCTATAACTGGAAGAGCTAGAGGCATCCAGTCCCATCTGTTTTAGGGTAGGCATGATGATGGAACGTTTCTGTGAAGCCGGCAAGATACCATCACTTAGAGAAGAATTGCAGAGTATCGTCAGGAACGGAAGGAGAGTGTCGATTTGCTCCTGGATGAGAAAGGTCGGAAGAGGATCCAATTCCGACGACTTGGCAGGCGAGTGAAGACCAGAGTCATAGAGTTGATGATCGGAGGACAGACAGATTGCTCGGTGATGAAGGAGTAGCTAAATCTCATTCGCTGCTACCCACTCAACCTCCACCATGAAATAACTGTTATGTTCACAGTTGGTATGTCTAACCAAATTGAGTGCCACGAGAAAAAATGTCCTGACGAGTGCGAAGTGATATCGTCATAGAGCGGTAAATCTGTCTCCGCATATATCTTTTTCAACAGCTTTGCAGAATTCTTTTTACGTGGATGAGATGGCGTCATATTGCTTAGGACATACAGTCATTGGTAAGAAGATAATGCGAATGAACGCATGGGGAGAGACATCAACTAGCCATACGTGGGATGAGCGACACCATACTGGTAGTAGTAATTGCAAATTTATATAGCGCCACTTCAAGAAAGACGCGTCTGCTGCGATCCAGAGGAAACCAAACCAAGTCACCATAACCTCTGTTGCTGAACATGAAGGAGTAAGGTCTGGTGTTCTTAATGTCTGGACGCTGGTAGGCCTACCTCAAGTTGAGCAAGCGAGGGTGTTCAGCAGGCTGTTTCAAGCTCTTGCTTCAGTCTTCTTCAATTGGTGATGGTATACAAGTGACCTGTCAAGAGTGATCTGCTGTTTTGTAGAAGTCTTCTCTTGTGTTAATCTTAGACTTTGATGTTCAAAACGTGCTCAGAATTGAATCGTCCAGATGAAAAGACATTGAAAATGGTTTTAGACGAGCTTGGCCGAAGTCTACATTTCTTACAATAATCAACTATTTCAGAAACGGGTTTCTGAATTCCTGCTAAAGTAGACGTGACCTGCTAAGGCAGGTACAGAGTATAGTTAAACACTCGATTGCATTAATATGGTGTCTTAGACACCTTTAAATCGATGTGTGAAGCGCTATATATACCTTCTTTCGTTCCATCGATAGCTACTATCTGTGTTGTTTCTCATTCGAAGCATTTATCCTGGGAAGATAAATGGGGCATGGATTCCACAAATTAATTTCGAAATGTAAAGGACTTTTTCTGACATCTAAAGACACTGAATATATTCAATGCCTACGTTTAATCGATATCATCATGCGTACTACAGCGGGTTATGGAACTGACGCTGATTTTTCGGTCTTCTCGGTGAGTTTTGAATAAAATACCTCTTTGTAAAGGAGGATATTGTAAACGGAACATCTTGTACAGATGCGAATGACTAGAGATACATGTAATCACAGGTAACCATCGATGCGATGTCTGAAGGCTGAAGACCCACCTTCCACTACAACAACTACTAGAGAGGAAGAAGATGTGGACAAAACAATAATCAGAACAACAGGTGGAAGCCGAAATCTCAAGGAAGACAATGGAGAAGAGATTGACGGAAGACAACGTCTTAAAGAGACTGTTTACAAGTTACAACGGAACAACAACGGAGAACCGGTGCGCTTCAACTATGCCAACTTACTACGAATAAACGTTGTAAAGTAACTGTTAGTCTTTGTTTAACTGTAAACTGTAAGGATACGTTTCCGAATGATGATGAAAGCATTGGTGGAATCAGAAAGGATGGAAACGGTGGAAACAACACCCAATGCAATGCAGAAAGCGAAGACGACAAAAGCTCATTGGAACACAGACAGAGGTTTGCGCATCAGGTAATCAAATGTAAGGTAAAGGAAGATCGACGTCATTGGTCGTAAAAGCCAAAGGTCATTGCGTAAAATGCATTTTAATCAGTCACAAATTCAAGATCACGATAAAACAACCTTGTATTGCTTCTCAACACATATAGAATTTTAGTGTGAGAACTGGGCTATATAAAAAATTGTCGTTCGTCGTGAACTCTTCCGACGCCTAAAGTTTTGTATGTCAGCGGCCAGTAGCTATCCACATAAATCAAGGTAAATCATTTCTCCAATGTCCTGGTATAATCCGAAGCATAATACTGCATGTGAGGTAACTGTGGCATCTTTAAGAAGCCTCAAAAGATATGCATAAGATGTCGTTGAAGACCATTTTCTCGTGATCATATAAGGCTACGATTAAACAACTTTAAATAGCTTTGCTTGAATGTGTCATATAGATGTCATTTACGCTAAGGAGCTAATGAACTTGTCACAATGTATTCAAAGAGCGTGGTAAGATCAGTTTGACGCACAGCCACAGTTTGTCATCAGACATTGGAAACTATTCCTAATAAAAGCTAATATCATTGTACGCGTACTTGGTTTCAGCATTGCAGCACATCCATTACTTGATGCCGTATTTTGCCGGCTTTGACGGCAAGTATTGTACGAATCTGATAACACTGATAGCAGTGACAGCGGGAGGGCCGCACTGACAAGCAAATATATGAAGTAATAAACAATAAATAAGGAAGCAATATTGTGGGTTTTGTTCAACTTTAGACTGTCTAATGAGAAAGAATCATCAATTAGTAACTGGGTCAAGAATGATCTATATCTGTATAAATGTCCTTTAACGTTTTGTCCATCTAAAATTCGCATGCACACTAAACTGGAATACGTGAAATACAGCCTTGTACAATAAGCTTAATTCTCGTAAAAATCACAGCAGCCATTTCAGTTTTAAGATCGATCCATGGTTTTAAAATGCACTCTGGGGTCATTTTGACCACACGCCCGACGGATTGTTAGCGACATAAAGCAATAATTATTATAGCCGACACTGGAGACAGGGTCTCGCTAGCGGATCATCTAATCGCCGCCAAACTTCGTTCGGAAAGAATGTGTAGTTTTATTAGATTTTAAGCCGATTTCTTGCAAATATCTCATCTATCCGTGGGTATATTACGTCCGAAGTCAAACATCAATCCAGAACTATTAATAGACATCATTGTAATACAAACGCAATCTTCCATTGCATCTGCATTTAGGCCTACGTACAGTTGCCTTTGACTTCGCATAGCAAACATTTTCTAATAGTCTTAAAACGCACTTGATCAGTCTTGAAATAGCTTTATGTGGAGCGCTCCCTTTTTTTTATTGAAATGCGCAATATTAATTGTCTTTATGTATACACGCATACAATCCAGATCGCAGCAACTAGTCTGTCGCATCTCCTACCCTATTCTACCAAATCCTACCCTAAATCATCCATTCTCTGACCACTTTCGTTCCTCTGGCTGTACTTCCGCTGCGTTATAGCCCTAACTCAAACGCTCAGCTTCATCCTGTATGTTCACTTTATCGTCCTAGATTTCTCGAATGCTTTTGATTTCTCAATTGCTTATCAGCTTAACCTCTCGCAAACAGGCTTATGTCAGGTTTATAACATCTACTTAACAGCTTTAAAGTGAGGAAAATAAAACATTCGAAGAGCCTGTGCTGGCATTGATGTGGGTTGAAAGCGCCGCTGATCTGAATGGTGCTATATAAATTTCCGGTTACAATTACACTAGAATACAACTAAAGATTTATAGCGCGCTTAAACAAGACAATGTCTTGCACAAAAGCGCAATTACTAGATATCTTGGCAACAAAGGTCCTTGACGTCTTTAGTTTTTCCATCGTCTTGAGCTTTTCCATCGCGGTGACTGTTGAACGTTGCGATTAAACGAATGCCAGGTATATATAACGCTGCCAAAACCGATATAAAGGTGTCGAATCATAGCAAGATATATTATTACTATCATGTGTTTAAGGCCATCTATCGGCCGTTGACGAAGACTTTACGTCATGAGAGCTAATAAAGTTATTGATCTCTTGAGCACAACGACCAAGCATTAGTAGTGTCAGTTTAACGACGCTCTGTGATAACAAAGATCATTAACGTCGCCCTCCTTCTTTTTCCAGGCTTGGGACTGGCACTGCCAGAGTACGAACAGTTTGAGTAGCAGCCATACCGCCACATTTTAGTCAAATTTCAAGTCTGTTCTCTTCAGCCGTTGTTGCGTCACGAGTGCTTCTGAGTAGATAACCTTGAAGAGGCGCTATACAAATTCTCCGTATGAATGAACGAATGAAACTTCTTCATTTGTGTAAAAGCTATGTAGAACCTTTCTATAATACGGCAGGTGGTAGCACACATGCTCGTCCTTGACTGCTCTTTTCCGAAGCAGTAACGTCATGTGTAAAACATACAAGAACAGCACACCTCTTTCTCGTTTCACTTTAAGCTATAAGTAAAAGAAGCAGCGAATTCCTTTAATTATGTCATGGCATACCCTTCTGTTTAATACCATAACTATTTCTTTGATGCGTGTATCAGGCAGTCAATGCCAGTGAATAACAATAAACGAAGGACTTGTTCAAGGTCTCTACACAGTTTCCGTCTTAGGGGAGTCTCGAACCCATACTCTCCGCGATACAAGGGGAGTGCTCTAACCAATCGGATGCCGCGTCCCATAAGAAGTTGGTCAACGGTTAGCAACCAATCAGAAATGGGCTAAGCTCAGAGAGGAAGTAGCAGGTATGAAGCGTAATCGCCTCTATGTTATGGTTCCCTCGCCGTCTTAGTTTCCCATCGACAGTGTACGGTCAGTTAGTATGTATTCCTTAGGAAGCGCAGGTGAAGCCGAAATCTCGAAATAATTTTTTCCTCTGGCAGAGTATATCGCGAATCCCTCATGACTGCATACCCATTCTGGGCTCATAATATCATACGATTGGTCCCGCATGCAGTATAATTATATTTCTGCGTTGGTAGGGATTCGAACCTCCGGCATCTTGGTTGACAGTCCATACAGCTAGCCATTAAACAACATTACTAGTTTCTCATATCCTTTTCTTAATCATCGCTGTCTCCTCATCACTCTTTTGTACTATTCCTGTCAACTTTGAATTGAATAAACGTATATTGAATCGAATTGCATGTATCATTACTTTTGCTTATCATTCTCCTCCTCCAATGATTTTGCTTCCAGCTCCTGCTCTTCCAAGGAATAGCAAGAGGTGGACGAGAAACGAGAAAGGAAAGCGCTAAGCAAAGAACGAGGTAATATACGCTGATCACGGTTTAGAGGAGTAGGGGGAGAAGGAAGAGGAAGAGGAGAAGGAGGAAGATGAGGAGGACGACAACAGCAGAGTTTATCAGTTTGTCGTTGCTCCAGTTTTCAATGGCAAAACTCATGTGTTTCTCATCGATGACTCATCGCTCGTGTTTACTTTTGAAAGTGTTTATAGGGTCCGTCACCAACGGAAGTTGTAAGAGAGAAAGAGAAAAGATGATGTTTCTGTGTTTAACGATGTGCTTTGGCTGCTACGTCTGTTCCTATTTACTTGACATCCTTGATAAAATAAAACTATGTCGTTTGTCATGGAATTTGATGCATTCACAAAATGCTTTTGTTCGGTTAAGAGTTTCTGACAATCAAATAACAAACTGTTGATCTAACAGTAAACAAACACAGATGGGGTTATTTTGCGAACCCAACCGGTACGTTTAAGCTTTTTGGTATGCCGCTATGGTTAGGGTGAAATAAACAACTGACTATACTAGGCATCATTTAGATCAGGGGTGGGCAACCTTTTCTGTGCAGCGGGCCTCATGAGAATTTAAAAAAATTGGGAGGGCCGCATGATAATTTTTAGCAATCGGGACTATATTTTAACACATTTATAACAAATTCAAATTAAATTATAATGACATAATGGCCATAGCTATGGCATAGCCATAGAATATATAGAAAGATGCCATAAAAATATTTAATGAGATTTCTGTAACTGCAAAGAATCCTTAACTATTTTTTCATAACGAAATATTTTCAAATTTTGTCTTACTTTCGGGACAGATAGTATTGGCAATATCAAGTATGCATTCCTTTATGAATTCTCCCTCCACAAACGGTTTATTGTTCTTCACGATCTTGTGCGCAATAACAAAACTGACCTTTGTTGCAGCTTCTTGAACAGACAACGGCTTGGTAAAAGTTGTTTGTTCCTGTTTTAAATTTCTCACCATGTCATCGGCTTTGCGCCTTAGTTCGGTTTCACTTAAATTTTTTCCGAAATTGCCATGCTTCGTCTGAAAATATCGTTTGAGATTGTACTCTTTGAAAACACACGTACGATAGATGGCGTGGAGCTAAAACAGTCAGCGAGTCACAGCGAGATTAAAATTCGGTAAAAATATCAAATTAAAGTCGTAACTATTAACTACTTCGTCGTCAGCAGCAAGGTTCGACACCTGGGAATTCTCGGGTGAAGTTTTTATGCTACAAAAGTTTGAAAATAAAGTGAACAGAGGAGTTTCATTTGTCTGAGTAACGCCCACCGGTCCAGTGTGTACATTAACACGTTCGTCGTATGTACACGCGATACGGCTATTTATAGGACTCTGTTGTTTCGCTCGGCAGCTATCAGCCTAGATACAAGTTACTTGGCTTCTATCTTACGATTTACTTCTTACTATTATGGCGAAGAAGGGTCTGAAAGTCGATGAGCTCCACGAGGTTCTTCAGGATGCCAAGATCGTGGAACTACTGAAGAGTCAATTCAAGGAAATTCTGACTCCCACGGTTGAGGCCCTTTTCAAGGGCTTCGTGGCCGAATTCTCATCGAAGCTGGAGGACCTTGTGTCAAAGTCAGCGGCAGCCTTAATTCAAACTCACTGCGCCAGTCAGGCATCTCATCTAAAGAAACTGGAACTAGAAAACGAACAACTCAAGGACAAACTGGACAATTTCGATAATCAGCTACGCCAAGATAACCTGATGATATACGGCCTGCCTGAAGCTGATGGGGGCACCACCGGATCATCTGCCTCTCAATTGCACTTCAAGACCGACTCGACATCCCAGGATCTATTGGCTGCGCAATCGGTGGTCACACTGTGTAACACCCACCTGGGTGTACAGATTCAGACTTCCGACATTGCCTATGCATATCGGGTTTCCAGTAAAACCAGCGTCAACTGCCGTCCAGTCGTGGTACGATTTCTTAATCGTCACACAAGAAATGCAATATTCTCTGCTCGCAAGGTACTAAAGAACGTGCCCGCTGTCAACAGAGTTTTCATTAACGAGCACTTAACTCACCAGAACTCACTCATATTCGCCAAAGCCAGGCAACTAGTCAAATCTAAGACTCTCTTTTCCGCGTGGACCAGAGGCGGCGTGACTTTCATTCGCCTTCTGGAGGATGCTAACATCAAGCCGCTGAGAGTTACATCCTTGGAAAACCTTCAGAAAATCTCCCAGTAATTCGCCACACGGAGATTTCTCAACATGATGCTAACAAGACATCCCGGCTCTACTGGACCTGTAGTTAAGTCCTTCTGTTCAGTTATTATTAAATAAGTCAAAATTATAAACTTGTACATAAATCAAAATTAGCCTGAGTTAGGCTGTTCTTGAGTCTATTAAGCCTGAGTCTATTATCTTCGTATAAGCCATAATTAGCCCGAGTTAGGCTATTTTTGGGTCTATTAAGAGATGTGTACCACTAAATTAATGTAATCTGACACTCCTATTCAACGACCATCATCTTATCTTTATAATATTACATTGCATTGTCAATCTTTATAGGAATCAGTACTTACGGTTGAGCTTGATGCAATGCCTTCTCTCGCGACTAATAGATTTTCGTGAACCGGAACATTAAGTGCTTTAACCGTTTTATTAAGTCTTGTGTTGGACTGCTATACATGTCTCCTTTCATTATTAAGTGTTCATGTGCATCGATCTTCTTGCTTGTTAGTTGATCTGGCACTGGCATCTTATGAGGATCGATTTGATCCTCATGGGATGTTTGATCACAGTTGCCCAATTTCACTCTACATTACTCCTCTGTAGATTTTATCGCTAAATAGCTGAATTAAGCTAGGGCTGCCTGCTTTACGATAGTCGTTAGATGGTGATGACATTGCTACTAAACGATAAACACTTCTGTTGTATTGCGTTGCATTGTCAATTTTCATGGATCTAGAATTGTCGGTTTAAGCTTGACCGCTGTGTCTTCTCTCATTATTGTAAGTCTTCGTTAACCGAAACATTAAGTGCTTGAACGGTTTATTTCATGATTCCAGTTGGATTGCTATGTCCCCCTTCCTTATTAATTTATCATGTGCACCGATTTATGTGTCTGTTACTCGATCTGGTACTGACGTTTTATGAGGATCGAATTGATTATAGTTTGCACAGTGTTACTCTACATAACTCCTCCACGGATCTTACTGTTAAGTAATTGAATCAAGCTTACGGCTAGTATAGTATAGAGCTTGCTTTTTTTCTTTACACTGTTATTTCTACTTGAGTGTTTCCTAGTTTTGAGCTATTATTTGAATGGGGTCATATACCACGGAAAGGCACCCTGGTATATAAATATAGTGAATATCCTGTTAGTTAAGATAAATATAAATATAACTATGGTTTTTTTTATCTGACGGTAATAAGTACATTGTTGTCCTTATGTGATGACGATGAAGCTGTTGGCTGGCTGTGTTGTTAACCGCTGCCACTTGGGCTACGGGGTGATCTGCGACGTATGGCTGATGGTAGAACTCTTGTCTGCTCCTTTTGTCTGAATCCTGTTCAAACTGTTGCATCAACCAACCCATGTAGAACCGGGGGGGCTGAGTTCTGTATGGGGTGCGGGGAGGGATGTCATCCCAGTTGTTATAGGGAGCAATATAAATCCAGTCCTGATAATCGATGGCTGTGCGGTAACTGTTTAGCTAACATCTTTCCCTTTGGATCTGTGATCAGTGATAAAGAATTTCTAGACATAAATAGCCCTGACCCACAAGTACCTAAATGTATTACCGAACTAAATGCAGGTTCTAGGCTGGAGATAGCCTCGGAAATTGACGACCATCCCCTATTAAATAATAGCGATATTGACCCCGACCCTAATTTGTATGCGGGCCTTTCGTGGGATAGTCCATACTCCACACCTGAATCCATCGCTCAGAAACTCAACACAGATAATCACTTTAACATAATGCACGTAAATTGCAGAAGCCTATTGAACAAGATAGAGGAAATAGAAGAATTATTGTCACAGTTGCCAATCTCAGTACTTGCTCTTACCGAAACTTGGCTCGAGCCCCACGTAGTGGATACCATAGTAATACCTGGCTACTACTTTGTCCACAACTCAAGATCTTCTGGTAGAGGTGGTGGAGTGGGTTTTCTAATAAAAGAGGGTATCACCTTCCATATTTTAGATAAGCTAATTCCTGATACCCCCCTTAGAACTTTTGAGGGTTTATTCATAAAAATTATAACAACGAAGGGGTCCAGTATCTTGGGAACTATTTACAGACCGCCCGGTACTAACCTGGAAGAGTTCTGCTCCGAAATTGACTCAGTATTAGCAACATTTTCCACAAAGAATAGCAATTTATTTTTACTAGGTGATTTTAACATTGATTTATTGCGAGCAGAGAACCACCACGGTACTAGTACGTTCCTTGATGGCTTGGCTTCTTACAATCTTCTTCCCTCTATTACAAGGCCCACTAGAATCACAACCCACTCCTCGACATTAATAGATAACATCTTTAGCAATGTCTGGGCAAGAATTGCTCTATCTTCTATTATTGTATCTGACATTTCCGACCATTTACCTGTTCTCGCTAGCTTTGAGTTGGATTCTCCTAATCCCAAATACTTTGAAAATAATGAGCGCCGACTAATTAACGAGGAGCAAAAACAGATCTTCCTAAGCAGGTTAAGTGAAATTGATTGGTCCCCTATTTATGATGCATGTAACAGTAATAATGCCAACTTAGCTTATGATCTTTTTTTAGATAAATTTAAAACTATCTACGATATTGCATTTCCCCGTTTAGAATCCAAAAAAAATAAAGAGCATAAGATAAAACACCCCTGGATGACTCTAGGGTTACTTAAATCTAGGAAAAAGAAGGCCCTCCTCTATCTGAAATTCATAAAAAATCCTACTCCATTTAACAAAAAGAAATTCACTACCTTTAGGAACATTTTTAAAACTGTCAGAAATAATGCTGAAAAAAGCTATTATTCGGCCGAATTTGCTAAGCATAGTGGCAATCTAAAGAAAACCTGGAGCCTCATTCGTACTGTAATAAAATTAGGCGATCGGGATCCTCCAATACAATCACTTAAGGTTGGAAATACTGAAAGCAAAGATCCCCTAATTATGGCTACTGCTTTAAACACCTATTTTACCAATATAGCCCAGACCTTAGCCGACCACATTCCAGCATCTCACACCTCGTTCCATCAATATCTCAATTCCCCCATGCCTTGCTCCTTTGGACTAATTCCCACCTCCCCAGAGGAACTACTGCAACTAAGCCCCTCGATTCGCGCTACCCATAGCAAAGGAACGGACGACATTGATCCTACACTAGCTGTCAGTAGTCTGCCCCTAATTGCCATCCCCCTAGCAGAGCTCATAAACTGCTCCCTAAACACAGGCGTTGTTCCTCAGGCAATAAAAATTGCAAAAGTTATCCCGATATTCAAAAAAGGGAATGGAGAGGAGGTCTCAAACTATAGGCCCATATCTATTCTCCCATATTTCGCAAAGTTCTATGAGAAAATAATGTCCAATAGACTTACCAACTATATACAAAAATCGCACATTGTTTTTCATTCCCAGCATGGCTTCCAGGCGGGCCAGTCTCCTTCCCTGGCTCTCATTAACATGTATGACAAAATTTCCAGCACCTTCGATAATAATGAGTACTCCATAGGAATATTTTTAGATCTGGCCAAAGCGTTCGACACGGTAAACCACGATATTCTCCTTCATAAATTATCCAATTACGGAATAAGAGGTACACAGTTAGCTTGGTTTGCGAGCTACCTGAGTAACCGACTTCAATATGTTTTTTGTAATGGTGCCCGATCTGAAGAATTAACTGTTAAATTTGGAGTTCCCCAGGGTTCTAATTTGGGACCACTACTCTTCTTACTCTACATAAATGACTTACCAAATGCCTCATCTGTATTATCCTTTATTTTATTTGCCGATGACACTAATATATTTCACTCTGACAAATCTTACACTAATCTAGTACTTACTATGAACAGCGAGCTTAAGCGAGTAACTGAATGGTTGCTATCGAACAAACTATCCCTAAACTTAGACAAGACTTCCTTTATACTGTTTAAGTCACATAGAAAGGTGGGGCCACCCGATGACTCGCTTGGACTCCTAATAAATAATACTCCAATTACTCTAGTTAACTGTACTAAGTTCCTAGGGGTCATGGTTGACCAACATCTGACCTGGGATCAGCATATTAAATGCATCTCCACTAAAATTGCTAAGAATCTAGGAGTAATTCATCGTGCCTCAAACAAACTTCCCCCCTCCATTCGTATTCAATTATATTATACTCTAATATACCCCTATCTATCTTATTGTAGTGTAGTATGGGCTTCAACTTACAACACCAGACTCCAAAAATTGGTGATCTTGCAGAAAAGAGCAGTGCGTTATATTAGTAATTCCCCTTGGAGCTCTCACACCAATCCCATCTTCTCCAGGTATAGGATGCTAAAAATTGACCAAATAAGGAACTTTCAGATCGGTGTGTTTATGTATAAATTTACACGAGATCTTTTACCTGCTAAATTTAAAACTCTATACCGTATGGGCTCTGACATCCACTCCCACTTCACAAGGAGTGCTAACAAATATAGGCCCTCGTTTGCTCACTCCAATCCACGTCGATTCTCCATCAACGTCACAGGACCGCTGATATGGAATGCTCTCCCTCTCTCGCTACAGCAGATGGGATCACTTACAGGATTCAAAAGACAGCTTCGCCAATACCTCATTGAGAATGACCTCGCCATTTGCCTCACCCGCCGTTGACCGTGCCTCAATGCCTCCTAGTTAAGAATTGCAGTTATTAATTTTTTTATTCCGCCCCCTTGATGAGCGGAGTCCCTAAGTTTCTTTTGTTTTTTTCTTTTCTACTAGTTAAGCTTAAGCAATGCGTTATGAGATCATTTACTCTGCCCCCTTGTTGAGCGGAGTCTCTTAGTTTTTTCCTCCACTGCCCAATTGGCGGCAATCCTTAGTTCCATTTACCCAGATTCTTGTTTAGAAATACTAATTGGAAGCTTAAGCCTCAAGTTGGTTCTCGCCATGTCAATACAAGTAGTAAGTAGGTGTCCCTACTAGCGGGAGTCATCCCTTCAGGGCCTACCTTTGCGACCATCTTGAATTGTTTTCAGTGTGTACTGCTGCTTGTTATATGTTTTGGTTTCAATAAAGAAAATGTTATGTTATGTTATGTTATGAAAACGGCGACAGATTCCCGACATATTAAGCACACAGCATTACTTTTAATATCAATGAAAAAATACTTCGTTGTCCAGTCTTTGTTAAATGTCCTACATTCGTCTTCAATTTTTCTCTTTCTTAAGTTTGGCGGTGCACTCATTTCTCTTTTCAAAATATTAATCTTAATATTTAAAATTATTTTCTTAATATTAACTAATTGTGAATAAACAACAAATTATCGAAACTTTTAAAATTTCGCAGCAGACGTTACAGTAAATTTTGTCAACAACGGTTTACTAAATTTTCAGGAACGTGACTTGAGAAGAAGTCGGGCTGGGTGCGTTCGAAAGTTCATTCTAATTTTGAGCATTACAGTGTAATTTTTAAAATATGCTGTGATACTATTATTATTATTTCTTAATTATTACTTAATATTATGAAAAGTAATTAATAATTTATTAATTGATTAATCATTAATTGATACTATTATTAAAATATGACATCTGTATACTGAGATTGTAAATTTTCAAAGAATTTACTAACAATTATGTACATTTTACAAAAATATATATTGAACTAGCTGCGTCTCACGGGCCGTATTAAACGTCTCGGCGGGCCGTAGATTGCCCACCTCTGATTTAGATGTTTAGTTTGTCTTCGTTGGTCATTGTCTAATTAGCAGAGGGAAACAAAACTTTGGAGGAAAAGATAAAACAACTTGCAGCTGTCAATATATATAGCCCAGTTAAAGCCGTATTAAAGGTGTGTAAATGAGGTGTGCGCTATGCAAACGTAAATCACCTAAATTTCTCACTTCCATGGCAACCGTGTGACAAAGACCTGCTCACCACCGACACTCTTTTATATTCCAGAGTTACTACCGGTTGAGTAACGGCTAACTATCGACTGAGATGAAAATTTTAAATATATAACACGGAATGAGGTGATTTAAGTAGTGTACAGTGACCTAGTTACATATCATTAGTAGCATCGAGTGCTTAACGCTAACTTATTGGCGAGATCTATGTTACTACGCAACATTCCTTGGGGAACCGTTGTTAGAATTTTATTCGTTACAAAAGTAGTTTAAATCTTATGCTGAATTTTACGTGAAATATATGAAAGTGACTGAGTAGGGTTAATGAGTATACGGTATCAGAGGCTTTCGCCTCCGGACGTTTCACCTCTAGGGGCTTCATCTCCAGGGGTTTCACCAACTCTCTCATAATAAGGTGAAGTCTGAGTGACTGTAGTTATCCAAAAGCGCGCAAGAAATGGAAATCAGATAAGAGATATGAAGCAATTATTAAATTATCATAAGTTCGTTGCGAGAAGTAATAATATGCAGTACTTGAACATATAACAGAAGACATAGAAATTCATAAATGAACTTGTTCGTGTCTGATTTGTTGCAATAAGGCGCTTCTATAAACGGGGTAAGCGAACGCTGTTGCACCGAAATTAGGAGTATTTGTGACAAAAAGATAACCAGAAAGGTCAGAGCCATTGGAAATGCTGCACACCTAGGAGTTTTCAATGTAAGGCGAGATTGCTCCCAGATACAAGCGGTATAATCGGAAAGAAAGCGCCTGACCACAGTCTTTCTTATAACTTTCGTTGACGTCGATCTTTCTCATCCCAGACGGTATCCACCTTAGCAGTTCCTCTACCTGAGGACTCTCTATGGTCTTCTGGCAACTGGGCCTGGTTCTTCACTGTCATCTCTTCATAAACCTTCTCACACACGCAGCGCTCTTGAATAAGCATGCGACCGGCGCATAGTCTTTTCAGTTGCTCTTGAGAAATGCTGAGATTACGGTAACGATTGCGAATTGAATTGCTTGACATTTTGACATTCAGTTTAAACATAGAACCAAGTGAAAGTCAAGATAAGTATTAGTAATCATTGTTTAATAAGATATCGTAGGACAGACAATGCCGTTGAAGACGACCTTTACCCAATATTGGGGAAAAGTATTTAGCGATTAGGTCCTTGACGTCTTTAGTTTTTCCATCAAATTAAGAATCGAAATCAGCAAATAAACGAAAACGAAATATATATAACGCTGCCGAAACCGATATAAAGGTGTTGAAGCACAGTAAGATATCTTTTTAGCATCGCGTGTTTAAGGCCATCTATCGGCTGCTGAGTACGAACAGTTGACTGCGTTGAACGAAAATAGTTTTATAGAACTTACTTACCTAGAACTTACCTAGAACATAGTCCTTCCCGTGCAGGTGTGCACATCGGGCGCGCATCTCCTCCACTCTCCTCTGTCCTCTGTCTTTTAGCACGTAGTTAGGTTTGTGAATTTGTTGCGTCGTTTCTGTTGCGAATGTGTTTTTACCCGGGTGGGTTGCAGGCAGGGCTGTAGTGGTAAAATTTGAGGTGAGTACACGCTACCGATGAGCAGCGGCGTCACTAGGGCTGGTGTCACCCTAAAAAAATGTGAAGACCATTTTTTACGAATTCGTCTAAGAAATTTTTTAGACCTTTTAGCAATTCTCAGGAAATTTTACGACTTTTTACGATTTCGTCTTTTAAAAAGTTGATGACCTTTTTTTAGTCATTCGCCCTAAAAATCTTTCAAAATCTCTCTTTTTTCTCAAAATTTCATTGCTCAGTGGCTATACGGTCTCTAGAGAGGTAAGTATACGCTGTATACCCGCGTATACCCTCGTCTAGAGCCATGAGTATACGCTCTCAAATTTCTCTAGAGGTGAGTATACGCTGTATACCCGCGTATACCCTCGACCACAGCCCTGCTTGTTGGCCTTATGAAGAAATAAATTTGTCTCCGAAAGATGCGTCGTAAGATCTGATGGGCTGAAACTGTTTTAATTAGATATTTGTGGCAGCAAATTTCTGTTTTCAAGTGGAAGACTGTTCTATGAAAACAGTCCAATACATGTATCTCAGAGGATCCATCTGAGCAAATCGCCGTAACAGAAGCACGGGGTCAACAGGTCTCCACGTGCTTATGATGTCGGAGCCTAACTTCTGGTCAGGACAGGAAATAATAGTTTGAAAACCAACGGATTATAAAAACAATACTAGCAACGTTTAGACACCTTTATCACTCTTTAAGAGGAGGATTAAGGTTTCTCGTCGATGGTTCGGAGGGAATCTTCTATTGCAAACTCCTTTACTCCCTCAGTCAGTTGCATTTGATTCCTGTTCAATTCAGGCTAAGATTTAAACTGCCTGTGTAACTTCTTAATTCCTTCAACGAACACTGTTACCTCTGTTTCAAACACTAACCTCTCCTCCGATCTCTACCCCACACGATGCGATTTTCAGGAATTGATATTTTAGCCACAATGGAGATCTCTCCTTCGTTCTCTATGGATTCCAATTGCTGCTCCGAGCAATGGAACCGATTACCAATGTTTCTGCGATGCTCCAACTCTTTGATTGATTTAGTCATTTATTTAAAGACATCAACATCATACTATCCCAATAACAGCAATCAATATAAAGTCAGAATTGATTGATGCAGATGTCACAAGGTCAACCTAGAAGAGGTGAAAAAAACCTGAGGTTGAGTTGATCTATTTCCAGATTTAGCAATCTCCTGCTTCTAGGAAATGTTTATTGCCAATCCTAATAATTATGCTGTAAAGGGTTTTAGCTTTTACTATTATCAATATAAATATTTATTTGCTGTCGTCTTGCTGGCAGTTTTAAATCGAATTTAATCTTAAATGCTCAATTTTAAGTTTTGGCGTCCTTTGGAATATTCAGCTGCAGACTATTAAATCGGGTGTCCTATGATTATAAGTCTGCCAGTGTAGCTATTAGACACCTTTATAATGAAGTCTTTCAAAATTATATACTCTTCGTTTTCGTTAAAGCGTTAGATGCAATAACCACCGCTATTTTATAGTGAGATCGACGCAAAGCTCACAGCAGCTAAATAAAAAAAAATGATAATATTAATAATATCAGCTACGATTAAAGTTCAGATAGCAAGTCTTCCGAAGCTAGGACACACTACTATTCACATACGCTTAGACACAGTTAAATTGCTTTTGTCAATTTCAATTGCACTAACCTATAGTCCACACTGGCTAACATAGAGTTAGGTCTACTCAAGAGCAACTGCTAGAATTTCTTAATGACTTTTCTGAAGACCATACTTGAAGAATGTTGCATATGAAAAATAAAATGTAGGGTGCAGAAAAGTCGACGTCAAGTTAGTAACAGTCTCAAGATGTCGTTAAGCTGAAAGTATTTTTTTGTGCTCTATTCAGATACCTTTTGAAATAATTTTGCTTAGCCAATTTTATTAGCCGTGTTTCCAAGAAGACTTAGTAACTCTGCCACTACTCTAAATGTAGTAGTTACAGTCCCAAGTCTGAAGTATGGAGAAGAGCACCAGCTTATGGACAAGAGCACCAACTTATGGACGAGCGCTGCGTCGAATCAGAGGGGTTCAGAGAGCTATGACTAGTGGAGATCCGAGTCCGGTTCGAAAATGATAGTAATATGGCACAACACTTAGACACCTTAAAATCAGTTTTTATAAAGTTATATATTCCTCGTTTTCGTTCAATCGTTATCTAACTCCAATGTGATGGAAGAAATTTCATTTTTAATTCCTAAACAAATCTTCGCAATGCTAACGTTACGCATGGAAAGTACTTTGAATCGCATTTGAATCAATGGCATGAAGAAGATCCCAAGCAGTGTTCAGATGGATAAATACAAAGAATACAAAGAGATTGATAAAAAGGAGACCTTCTTGAAATTAGTTGTAAGATGTCGCTAAACTCTGGATGCATCAATTCAAATGTTGTCTAAAATTTTATCAACCAGTGAGGTCATAACTAGGACGCGTGATGCAGTCTGGTCTCTCTGCTGGAAAACATTAACCTTCGTAAGGATATAATACATCTACCTTTAACATTTCTTCGTCATCATCTGTGGTGTGCTACTCTCTGGGACGTTGCCGTTTCCACAACAGACAGTGAGCCATCTTTATTCCGGGCTGTTCTCCAATTATTCAGAGGGGGCTAGGGATCTTCCACCGTTTTGCCCGTGTTGGCGAGGGCGTGCAATAACCCCTAACAGCTTACATTGTTTTCGTCACCTTCGTACTTACTGGTTTTCACCCTACAAATACCATTCAACATATCGTCACTCTATCGGTGTGTTTCTTTGTAGTGATTCTCGAAATTCAAATCGATGAACTTAAAGCTGTATCAATTTAACGCCTACGTTGAATTTGGCTTTTAATAGCCACAGACAATATCAATTTAAAGGTGTCTAAATTGAGCTACTCACGTCGTTTCACTGAAACCAGTAGAAAGGACTCAATTTCCTCAAAGGCAATTGCTTTTGGATCGCATGTTGCGTAATTAATATTCACAATACGGTAGCGAGACACAATGCCCTACCTTTGAAACAGCCCATTGTTTCTTTGGAGTTTTTCCTTATCGACTCCACCTCCCAACTGGAGAAATCCGGTAACTTCTGATCTTTGGCAAGAGGGCAATATCAACAACAGTTGTATTGTATTGTTTATCGGTTAGATTCCTACGACTGTGAATGAAAAGAGGTCACTACATCAAATGTAATTCATTGGTAAATAATTTTATGCTAGATGTGTTTTTCTATATCGAAAATTGGTAGGATTATAAATCGCAGGACATGATTGTGCTTTCAGACAAAAATGTAAAATAACGTAGACTTTTTACTTGTTGACATAATATTAAACTTGACTGTACAAACATAGATTTACAATTACTTCAGACTCGATAGGGTTAATACATCAACAATTTTTTACTAATTACGAGTATTCACCGACTTCTTATGCCTGCCAGAACCGAAAGGAATTTTAAAGAATTTTACCACACCACCAAAGACGTTGACGCACACAAAACGTCATATTACTGACGAGTTACAATGGTCAGATTGATTCATTAAATGCTGTTTAATGACTGAATGACAAAAGATGAAAAGTATCGCCCTCGTCCATCCAGGCTTGGGACTGGCATTCCAGAGTGCGGACAGTGGCAATTTTGAGTGCTTACTGATTTCAGATAGCGATTTAACGAACAATGGAAATATGCCAAGGCGAAAAATACAATTTAAGGGATAACGCCCCTGGGGTTACGCACACGGTTCAACAATCAACATATCCAGAAAACGGTGAATTGCTACTTGTAGGTAACCAATTATATATATATATCGTCTGTTTAGAGTGCAAAGGTGCTATCTCCATTTCGGTCATTTTTCAGGAGAGCAAATCTAAACTTTTGATAGTTGCTACAAATCCAATAGTTTTTATGTGATTGTGATTTATAGTCATTTGGATAATAAATTATTTCCCTAGTTGGAATGTTGTAATTATTTTAAATTTTGTGACGCCTCGCCTTAAAAAATGCAAAATAACAGCAAGTGACCAACGATCTCTTATGCTTGTAACAGACGATAGCACCTTTGCACATTTCAAAATATTTTCTTATCTGGAGATAGCTATAATTTTACAACAACTTAAATTTGCGATTAAAAATTACTTTTTACAGAAAAAATATTCTAAAATAATAAATAATGATTTGTGTAAACTGCATTGATTTATTTGAACAATTTAATAGAAAATTTAGAAGCTGAAAAATTTATTATTAGTACACACTCGAAGTTCGAAACTAACGGTTAAAAATGATGTTGGCCCTTCATAATATTTTCAGCTGCATACAATTAAAGGGTTAAAGAATTAATATTTGCAAAATCTTAATTTATATATTCTGTGACCATAATTGATTCACTTATATCAGTTTCATGAAATTTGGATTTTACTTCAATATTTTCTCTTGACTCATGAGATTCACCGACATCAAAGTTTACATCGGATTTCTATCGACACGTGAGATTCGTCGAGATCAAGTTACCATGATTAAATGCAATAATATTTTCAGAATAATAAGTTTAACTAATGCAAAATGTTACGAACATGATTTAAGTTAGAAACTTGCAATTTTCATTTAAAATACTTTTGGATTAGTCTTCAGCACGACGCCGTATGTATACTAAATTAAACCATGGAACCTATTTTTTTGGTAAACACACAGTGCAGCAGGCCCTAGCTCTATTGGAGATAGAACCTTTGCACATTTCAAAACTAGGTTGTTGGAGATAGCCCCAATATTAAAATAGTTGCTGCGTTTTTATTTACACTGTGATCGATACCACCTTTTCACAGTTCAAACACTACATTGGTAGCAATAGAATAAAACAATAATTTTTTTTTGAAAATTTGGAGATAGCACCTTTGCACTCTAAGCAGACGATATATATATATATATATATATATATATATATATATATATATATATATATATATATATATATATATATATATATATATATATATATATATATATATATATATATATATATATATATATATATATATATATATATATATATATATATAGGCCTGCTGGTTCTCTGGTAGTGTCAGTCCAAGGTAAAATCTGTAGTGTCAGGTAGTGCCAGTCTTAAGCCTGGAAAGCAAAGAGGGCAACGTCAACAGTCCTTGTAGCCATAATTTTTTTCTAAATGCAGTACAGCCACCAGTCCCAAGCCTGGATAGAAGAGGAGGGCGACGCTATTCATTGTTATGATGTCGTATTATCGTCAAACAGCAACATGCATTAAAACTCCGCCACTTCCGGTTTTTCAGATGGTGCCAGTCCCAATCCTGGATAAAAAAAATGGCCACATTTTCACACCTCATGTCATGATAGTCTCATCAAAACAGCAATTGTAACAAAATGATTAACATAAGTGTGCGAAGCAATTTTAAACGTTGTCTGAATGCAACATAGAATTGATTGTGTTTCATTTTCTAGTTTTTATTTCTTGCTCTGCATTGTGTGCTTGTATGGAAAAATTGAATTTAATTAGATTATTATACCCAGGAAATATGCCAGGTGATCTCGGCCCCGTCTTTGCTGTGGTGCTGAGAAATATCTAAGATTTACGTATGCATTACATTTGAAGCTGTTGTTTTGGAAGTAATAGTATTGTAGTATCGATGCTTGCTGTATGAAAGGTATACACAGTAAGTAAGTAAGTAAGTTTGTAAGGAAGGAAGGAAGTATGTTGCCAATATGTAACGGATTCCCATCCATGGAACAACGAGAAAGACGATTAGCTTTTATTAGTATTTGGTTGTAATGTCAGATGACAAACAACTTTTAAGAATTGATTGGATTAGTTTCTTTAACGTAACTTACATTTATATATGACATTTAAGAACCTATTTAAAGGTATCTAATGGTCGACTGATTTGATCAGTAGATTATGGTTTTCAACGACATTTTACGTATATCTTTTGAAGCTTCTCAAAGATACCACAGTTACCTCCCATGCAGTATAATACTTCGGATTATCCCATAGCATTGTAGCAATCATTGATCTCGATTTATAGTTACTGAATAACTACTGGCCGATGACATAGAAAACTTTAGGCGTTGTAAGATTTAGCAATCAAAGACAATCTTTTATATCGTTCAGTCTTAAAACTAAAATTCTGTTAGCGTGGAGAAACGATGTAAAGTTGTCTTATCGTGATCTTGAATTTGTGATTGATTAATTCAGTATGCAATTACCTATGACTGTTCGGACCACTGCTATCGATCTTTTATTGACTTACATTCGATTTATATAAGGAACGATGTCCCACTTAAGTTACCAGTTGAACAAATCATGAACATATAATACCTGAGAGCACAAATTTATGGGTGTCGTAGAGTGCATTAATATTGGTCCATGTAGCGTAGGTTTCGTCCTAAAATCCCAATGTAGTAAAAACATCGGATGTCTGATAACGAATTAATATGAGCAAATGTAATGCTTGCATAATATGTAATTTGTATAGCGACATTTTAGAAGCCTCAACTGGATCAAACGCACTCCTATGGCATTGAATTATTAAAACAGAGCCACGAAGGACCAGGAGGAGGGGGGAGGGGCAGAAGAAGGCACAAGTTTGAAGAACCTTTGAGTGAATCTTCTTTGACACGGTGCGTTTATCCAATTGCTCTGGGCAAATCGTCTGCCAATTTGGGACCTTTTGATAGATCACGTGACCAATGGCTTGCGAAGTCTTCCATTATCTACGTATCTTTACATGTATTACATGCATTACATTTGAAGCTGTTGTTTTGGAAGTAATAGTATTGTAGTATCGATGCTTGCTGTATGAAAGGTATACACAGTAAGTAAGTAAGTAAGTTTGTAAGGAAGGAAGGAAGTATGTTGCCAATATGTAACGGATTCCCATCCATGGAACAACGAGAAAGACGATTAGCTTTTATTAGTATTTGGTTGTAATGTCAGATGACAAACAACTTTTAAGAATTGATTGAATTAGTTGAATGTATAAATATGTATCTCTATGAGTATCTGTGAACGAGTATTTGTCAGTGTATGGACCTGTGTATGTGTTTTGTCGTGAGATCGATTTAATTATCTTTCCTTTTGCCCTTCTATCGACCAACGATCTTCTTCTTCCGAATCCTGGTCATTTCTTCATCTGCCTCTAGCGATCATCTATGGTTACTATGATTTCCATTTTAACGGTTTCATTAATATGCCACGATTATGGCGCGATTAAAGTTGAAATATCCAATAAAAAGGTATCTAGACAGAGTTACTATATGGCTAGTGTGGCGTGTTTAACGACTTTTTTATGTCTGCCAGGCCGTTGACTTCAACATTTCTCATCCCAGACGATATCCACCTTAGCAGTTCCTCTACCTCCTTCTCTCCCTTCTCTTCTCGCAACTGGACTTGGTTTTTTACTGCCATCTCTGGATTAAACCCGCTCACACATGCAGGGCTCTTGAACAAGCATGTCCCCGCGCATAGCCTCACAGTTGAGAAATTTCATTATTACGGTAACGATTACGAACTATTGTCTGGATTTATATTAAGAATAAACATGTCACCAAATGAAAGTCAAGATAAGTATAAGTATTCTTTGTTCAATAAAACATCGTATGACTACCAGGACCGTTGACATTGACCGTACACAAGCGATGTCGTCGACAGATATTATTTTGAA
This sequence comes from Allolobophora icterica, assembly GCA_963556255.1. NCBI lineage: Eukaryota > Metazoa > Annelida > Clitellata > Crassiclitellata > Lumbricidae > Allolobophora > Allolobophora icterica. The sequence goes on along the minus strand of OY744603.1, from coordinate 8,267,436 downwards.
CAGTTCTTACCGTTCCTATGGCGTAATACAAAATCGTTTTTCTGCTTTCACTCAGATGCAGACAGCAATAGCGATTTAAAGTGAGAAATATATAACGTTGTAAAACCCGATATAAAGGTATTGAAGTACATCAAGTGAAATCAAACAATTTCTAAAATTTTTGTTAAGATGAAAGCTTAAACTGCTGTTAGTAGGCTAAGGATACATTTTCGCATGATGATGAAAACATTGATGAAATTCAAAGAACGAAAACGGTGGAAGCCAAGCCCAGCGTAATGCAGAAAGCGAAGACCACAGATATAAGGGGTGGGGCGACGCCAAAAACACCTACCAACACACGCAATGAGTTCGTCAAAGTCTCCAGCAGTTCTACACGGGGTGTGTTAGATAATCGTACCAATGTCAACAGGCAATCGTTTCTAACAGATTAGCAAGAACAAAAACTGCTGGAAACCGTCTGTTGTCCCTATATATGCACAGCCGGCGAAGGAGATAAATTAGTGCAACACTTCAAATTCACACCCAGATCATACAATTCAATGAATGCTTCTTGACACTATCGAGGAAACGTTGACGTCAAGGGTCCTTGCAGTTCAAAACAAGACTATACGAATAAAAAAGTACGCTGTGTATAAACACCTTAATTATGTTGGATATCCCAACGTTATATTTGTGGTCCTTTGTAAAATGGCGCTCTCAAAAATTAACTGTGCTATGCTTTTATAATGTAAGGCTTTCTCAACTGCCGATAGATTGCCTTAAACACACAATACCAAATTTTCCCAAGATCTTGGGAATTTGCGTGTCATCTTGGGATCTGGGGATTTTCCATGGCAATCTGGGGATTTTTTTTACTAAGGTCTATAGTCATAATATAATGTTACTATTTCATATGGAATCATTACAATAAGCACTTGTTGATTTGTTGTCGTTGAGTGACTCGTTGGCCATGTGTCTACGGCTACTGGTCGTTTACTTCTGTAAGAAAGCATAGGTATACGGTATAATAGACAACAGTCACTGTTCAACGAGGAATGGCTGAAAAGCGAGGAGATAAATTTGCAGGAAGCTGTAGCGTTTGTTCCAAAACACTGACTGACGTTAACAGGTCGGCACTAGTGAAACACGCAGAGTCTGCCAAACACGTTAAAAACTACGAAACAAAACATAGCAGTATTCAGTATTTGTATCCAGTGGCGGCGATCTGGTCATAATCTGGTCGATGACTTTTTTTTAGGAATTCATGTCCGAAAAAAAACCATTTAAAAACTTTTTTTGGTTCATCTCCACAAAATCTTCAGATTCATCTCTGAAAAAATTGATGACTGTACTGAAAGAAGATCTTTCTGGATCTTGGTGGCAGCGGTGTTACGTAATTCACCTCGCGAAGACAGTTAGAAGACAGTACTCTTGTATGTTTTGCAATTCTTATTATACAATATTTTTACGCAACGTATGTACACCTAGAACAGTTCTCACTTCGTGCTGCATAACAGTTTCTGCGTCTGCAATTTTCCGTCACACGATTCCTCCCTCCGTGAGTTAATCGCACGTCTCACCGATTCCTCCTTCCGTGAGTGAATGCCGTCCTCCTCCCAGTCTTCGCTCATCCTCCTTCCCCCTCTCGCCCAGACCTGTCATTCATCCATCTCTTCCCCAATCCCGCACTCCTATCGGTCGCGCTATCATTCCCTCGCCCCTCCTTCTCCCTGCTCCCCTCTTATGACACCCGGTCAGGCCCTAATGTCAGTCAAGTCTTATCTGATCTCGACTCTAGTGTTCTTTAGCCTACATCAAATCCTAAGCAACACATAATACTAATATATAGCGTAATCCTAAATCCCTAATATAATATCGTCCATGACTGTCACTACAATGACCTTTTTTAGTGATTCACCTCATTTGCCTCATTTGTACTATTTTCTACGAAACTGTCGACCATGGCCTGATTCTGAATTTTTTTCTATAGTCCTCAACCTTACTTTCGTGACTTTTTCCCTAAATCGCGCCCTCATAATGTCTGACGACCATTTTTTAGGAATTCGTCTCCACAGATTTTTACACTTTTTTCATTCTCTTCCTTTTTTCTTCTTTTCTTCTCTTCCACAATTTTATTGCTTTTATTCTTTAAATTTTGGGGGAAAACTTCTGCTAAAAAACTACTTTTCTGGTCAAAGAGGCACTGAAACCTCGCTTTCGCGCTCACACACAATTGCATTTGTTGACCTTTTTTGGTGTTTCTTCTAAATTTGGGGGGTCCGATGCATGACGTGTCCCCCACTCCTAAAGGTGGGGGGTCTTGTCCCCCTCGACCCATCCGGGATCGCCGCCCATGTTTGTATCAACAAGTTCTGTAAGAAACTGACCACTCCCACTAATGACTGTATGTCAGTTTGGCCTTCTTGGGATTTTTAGTACAATCTTGGAATTTTTGTGGCAAGATCTTGGGATATATGAAAATGGAGAGTGGAAGCACTGAATACCAATATCATATCTTGATGTGCTTCGACACCTTTTTAACGTTTTTTGCAAAATTACATATTTGTCACTTTTGTTCAACCGCTACTTTCGAAACCGTACTGGATGAGGTATAATTATTATGTCACAGGAAGGACAAGAAAAGTTCAAAATACTTTCTGTCGATGTCAACGACCTTTGTTGATAAATATTCGTTACACTCTGAATCCAGAATGTCATAATGAGGTCATAATTTACGTTGAAAGATTGGTTGACTAAAAATGTTGTCCCTACAGCCGCAAAAATGTCGTTATAAGACCGGATAATAGCTATTGCGGGAATGGGAATCTGTAATGTTGGCGTTACGGGGGTGCGGTCGCTCACTGATAATGACCTTTATAGTTAGCAACGCTCTAAGATCCTGAAAGCGCTAAATAGGGAGACTGATGTAGATACTTTCACATTAATACAGGAACATTTTCGGAATAGTTTTTCAGGCAAAGAAGGCAAATAATTGTGAGATATGTAGGCATAATCTACAGTAAAAAGCTCATGATCTATTTAAATCTAAGGTTTTGCTCTAAGAGCGAGATTCAAAATTGTGTTATTTTTGAAATAATTAAACTGTAAAAGAATCAGAAGAAGAAGACAAGGGAGAAGAAGTTGCCGATGATGATGAAGATGATGATGAAGATGATGATGATGATGATGATGATGATGATGATGATGATGATGATGATGATGATGATGATGATGATGATGATGATGATGATGATGATGATGATGATGATGATGATGATGATGACGACGATGACTTTTATGGCTCTTCCAATAAGATCAGCCAATACATGGAATATGCACTCTGTGTGTGTCTCAGTTCAAGTGTTACTTTGAATATGTCTGTCTGTCTGTGCGTTGCTCTCTTTGTCTGTCTGTCTCTCCTAATGTATGTTTGTATGTATGTATGTCCATCTGTCTGTCTGTTTATCTGTCTGTCTGTTTGTCTGTCTGTCTGTCATTAAGTTCTATCAACGTGTCTTGCAGCCAAAGATGTCGTTAAACAAGTGAAATCCATAAGAATATTTCCACTATTAAGACAACTTTAAAATCTGGTTACTCAACGTTATATATTTCGAATTTATCTGATCGTACTATGATATGTAGCAGGAGTTATCAACGTCGGAGATATAATGTCATACAGAGCAAAGGTAAAGGTATATAATCAAAGTGGAAAGCGGTATTCGGATGTATAAAAATCGAGTATATTCATTACTTATCTTTAATTATTATTGTTTTTTTCTCTGAAGTAAGCCGATTACGGAACGGACGTGCAATTTCCTGTTCTCTAGGAGTTTTTCGGTCGAAATGCCTCGCTACAAGAGCAGAAATTGTGGCCAATTGGTTGAACACTCGGAGCTAACGCGGAGAGTTCGGGTTCGAGCCTCGCCCGAGATAGTAACTGTGTAAAGGACCTTAGGGTAGTCAACCACTCGCGGTTGCTCAGCACCATCTATGTTCTGTTTTATGATAGTACGCACTTCTGAGCTTTGGAAGGATGGCAATACAAAAAAAAACAGCTGTATTATATTATATATTATCTTGTAGAGTCATAGGACTGCGAATAGGGAGAAGAGGTCATAACATCAAAGGGATCTATTTGTAAGGAATTTGATGCCAGAAGTATATTTCTATTTTGAAAATTGGCAGGCTGCGAAATAAAGGAAACATGATTGTGCTTTCAGGCATAATTTTTGAGTAATTCAGACTTTTCACTTGATGACAAAATATTAAACTTGACTGTATAGACAGGAATTTAGAATTAATTCAGACTCGATAGGGTTAACAATTCTTGCTGTAACAATTCTTACTAATTACGAGTGTTCATCGACTTCTTATGCCTGCCAGACCCGTTGATATTAATTACTCGACCTGACGTAGAAAAGAAGAAAACGGACGTAACGTAAAATTAATGTGTGAATATATATACGTTGTGTATTAAACAAATTCAAGGTGTCTAAGCGTAGCGTTATATTATTTGTTTTACTATCGTCTGTTTAACGACATCTTTTGTCTCTCAGAGACGTTGACGTCCATTAAACGTCATATTCCTTAACGACTTACTATGATCAGATTGATTCATTAGATGCTGTTTAACGACGCTCTTTTATAACAAATATGAATAGCATCACCCTCTTCCATCTAGGTTAGGGACTGGCACTACAAGAGTAAGAACAGTGGCAATTTTGGGTGATTAGAGATTTCAGATAGAGATTGAGCGAACAGTGGAAATATGGGTACTTGTCTGTTTCACGACCCCCAAACACACCGAAAGAAAACACCACAACATGAAGTTAAATTTCTACTATGACGTTTCCTTGATCCCGCTTCAAGTTTGTTATATTTTAATCGTTGACCCCCTTCTAGTTAACATATTTTAATCGTTCATCCCGCTTCCAGTCTTAGTTATATTTTATCGTTGATCCCGCTTCTAGTTTAATTTATATTTTAATCGCTCATCCCGCTTCTAATTTTAGTTATATTTTAATCATTGATCCCGTTTTTAGTTTAACCCTCGAATGCCCAAGGGGGGGGGTCCGACCGGACCCCAGACCCGCTTTTCACGGATAACTTTAGAACGGCTACGAAATTGTAGAAATGCTTTTAGGACATCCTAAAGCATTCAATTGGGCTTCGTATGTTATATTTTGCGTGATTATACTACCACCCTGTAGCCCACAAGCATAGCATATACCAAGGACACCCCCAAGATATGCGGCTGATGGTCATACTGGCATATAGTTTGCCAACCCAGAAATAAATTATTTTAACGCACGTTATTGTGAAATACCATATATCAGTCGATTGCAAATTGAATTTGGATTATAACAAGCCAAATCCCGTTAAAATATTCCATTCCTGTACCCCACAACCATAGCATATACCAAGGACACCCCAAGATATGCGGCTGGTGGTCATACTGGCATATGGTTTACCAACCCAGAAATAAATTTTTAGCGCAAGTTATTGTAAAATACCATGTATCAGTCGAATGCAAATTGAATTTGGATTATAACAAGCCAAATCCCGTTAAAATATTCCAATCCTGTACCCCACAACCAGGGAACAACTACATGCGTACAATTGAATACATGCGAAAAATCCCGAAATTGCAAAGAAACTACAAAAGAGTAGGCCCCCTATTAAAGTTCAAATAAAGTTTCACCAGGTGGCGCTATTGTGAAATACCATATATCAGTCGATTGCAAATTGAATTTGGATTATAACAAGCCAAATCCCGTTAAAATATTCCAATCCGTTCTCCAGATATCACAATGAAAACATTGGGGTCCGGTCGGACCCCCCCGTTGGGCATTCGTGTACCAAAAAATAGCTTGGGCACTCGAGGGTTAATTTATATTTTAGTCGTTCATCCCGCTTCTAGTTTTAGTTATACTTTAATCTTTCATCCAGGTTCTTTCGGTGGTGTGTTTGGGGGTCGTGAAACAGACAAGTACCGAAATATGTCAAACCTTTGGATTAATAATAATAAACACTCAGGCGTTAGCTTACCTCAGAGATGTATCTTCGGGTAGTTCGACATCAACGGCAGCAATAAGACGTCAATAATCAACTGACTGACAATATTGCTTAGACACCTTTATCACACTTTAGGTTGTCAAAAATTTCTTGTCGTGGTTCAGTTTAATCTGCCTTGGAATTGCGGCTGTTCTCTTTCTACTTAAGTATATAGGTTCTTTCGAATTCCTTCCGTCTCCTTTGCATATTCGAGTTTCATTTCACTTCCTTTCGGCTTTGGTTTTCCTGTGGCAATTTTGTTTTTCTCCAAATTGAAATGAAGACAGTTTTTTATGTTATGTTCGATAACCAGAATGACTCCTAGAATTCGTTTAGACAGCAGGAAATAATCGGCAACTAGAGGGACCTAAAGTTCTCACCGTTCGTATGCCATAACACTGGACTACTCTCTGCGTGTACACATAGGACGAATACCACTTTTAAAAGAGGTGTGCAAGATTTTCGAATTGTTCTCACCGGTCATATAGAATAACACAGCCATATTGGCGACTTATTTTATTATAATTCTACAGTTTAACTACATTTTACTACGGGGGAGGGTCCCGTAGAGTAATGGATAACACACTGGCGTGAAGTGCAGAAGGTACCAAGATCGAATCTCGTAGCCCTCCATAAGGTTTATTCAGCCTCCTACTCGCTAGAAGGCGGCGGTAGTTAAGTGAGTGTTAGGCCGTGATTGGCGCCCTGCGTGGCTACCGCTTGAAAACAGTTGTATTCGACTCCAGTAAAACTATTATCATGCGCTTCTACTGTATACATGTATGTAAGGCGCCCTGCGTGGCTGCCCTGTCTACTATATGTATGTTCACTGTACAGCGCAGTGTGGTTAGCAGGCGCTTAATTACAGAAAAGATGTTATTATTGTTATTATTACTTTGCGACTTTAGAAAAGTTATTGTACATTAGTTCGTTTCCTTGATTGCAGATCATTCGTTTTTGGACGTAGGAGGTCTGAATGGAGCGTTAATGAAGTTTGCTTTTAATAGCCACATAAATAAACAATTAAAAGGTGTTTAAATTTATTGTTTAACTTCAATTTTCAGAATGGACATTGTCTCTTGTAAAAATCATTGGCTTTGTAACTAATTTTCAGTATAAGGCAGTAGTAGAACAAAGCCGTATTTTTGACGAATAACCGCCAAAAAACGTAGATCGTTTAGCGATGAAAAACTTATGAAGAGCCGTCATAGAAAGTTCATTTTGAAACGGACAAATCTTACAATATTCAAGTGGATTAACATGCTATCTAAATACGAGAGGACGAATGAATTGTCTTTTGAAACTTATTAATTTTGAAGAAAAGCTTCGAAACAATCAGGTGTAAAGAGTTGAGAATAATATACATAAAATGTGAGATGCAGAAAAGTCGACATCAAATAAGTAACAGCTGGAAGAATTTATTGGAATGAAGCTACAAATGTCACGCCGTTTAGACACCTTTTTATCCATTTATTTTAATAATATATTTTCTTCATTTTCACTCAGAAGCTAGCTTTTTCGATCCTGCCGACAGATAACTCATTCTGCGTCCCTAACCAACTCAGTTACAACGTATACACTAACCGTACGCTATCGGTCGGAAGATCAGATTGGCGATATAAATGACTGACCACCTTCCTCAAATGCCGAGGCTAAGAAAATAGAGTCGCTAACACTTCATAGCCATGGCTGCTAGCTTAAGGGATTGCTTTTCTCCTTTTTCTTTCTCTTAAGATTACGAAAGAAGATATTAGTTATCATACAAATCAATGCAAAGTTCGTGAATCAACAAAGAATTTTTTTAATATTTTTTTATGAAGAACAGATATTTGACTGTTCTTCATCTGCCAATTGGTTTACTTCTCCGATTCGCATTACTGCCCGCGTTAAATGTTTCTTTTTGTGAAACGCAGCTTTGAAACCATTTTTCGAAGTAGATCATGTAATTGTTTATAAATATATGTTATTTTCGTTAGAGCATCACTCACGTTCCACTCTTAAGTTACCTTGAAGAGCCATAGATTAGGTTGACGTTAATGACTAGCCTACAGGTCACGACTGTACCCAGGGTGAGCGTCGTTACTGAGGGGTTCCAGAGATCGGTATCCAGTGGAGATCCGGGTGCCGTTGCCAAAGAGATCAGTGAGAGGAAGCAGAGCAGTTGCTAAGGTGGGTAATTCCTCTGTGAATACAACTCGGTTAAGTATGGCACTAATTTACAACTTTAGTGGGTCTAACAATCCAACAAGAAATATTTATTCATTGGAGTTCGAACAGATTACATGAAATCGGATTGGAATGGACTGACAGTTGATTGCCATGGTTTCCAGTCTACCGCTTTTATTCATATGCCTCGATTAAATCCTTGACCTAGTTAATGTTTTTCGATTGAGTGATCTATATTTCCTTCGTTACAAATTTCCAAAATTAATGGAGAAAAACTGGTGATCTTTGGAACGATGAAACGCCAGCCAAAGACCCGATAAACTGATTGTGACATTCCTTAAGTTTACTATCTGAAGCAGTCACAAGATGCAGTTAAATGCGCTAAACTCTAAATAATGTAAGGTCGTGCTTAAACACCTTTAAATTACTTTTTCTTACAATATTGCATATCCATAGATTTCGTTAAGTCATTAGTTCAATGTCTGTTGTCGTAGTACTGGCCCTGATGCTAAACCTCAGTGCAAAAATAATAAAATAAAGTTACTTATATGTAGGCTAGCGGTACCTTAAGAACGGTCTTTCCAAAGTTACGGACTACATATTAATTTTTGTTCAGTCGATAGTTACAACAACGCCACTACTGTTTGAAGGAGGAGGACTACGCTAATGATCTTTATCATCACACAGTGTCGTTTAACATAAACTACAACTGATAGTCGGGGGAGGGGGTTATCTCTACACGGCATTGTGATGACAATATTAAGAACCAGGTAGTTTACAAACGTTTGGTTATGTTTAAATTCATTTAATGGCTTTTCACTCGCTTCCATTCAACAATCGGTTTAGGATAAAATTCCGTCACTGTCAAACACGGGTGGTGCCGGTCCGAAACTTTGAGTGTAGAGGAGGGCGACGTTAATCATCTGCATTATGACACTGCAGCTTACCTAAAGCTAAGAATAATACCAGGTTAAGGTTAGAGTCGACTTTAACGACATTGAGAGCCATATTAGGCTCTTACACATTCGATAATAGTGATACTGCACAATATTTAGACACCTTAAATTCAGTTTTCACAATGTTATATATTTTTCGCTTTTGTTCAATACTTACTTGCGAGAAGAATGAGGCTATGAAACTTTTCTATTTTTAATCTCAGTCGAACGAGATATATTTTATATAATGAATTTTCGCTTAATCGATACTACTTTTTTATAAACGGAGAAAAGGAGGTAAGGTCGGTATCAACGGCTCCAGCAGCCACAAGAGCATAGGCGTAGACTCTGGGGGGGGGGGGGGTAGGCAGCCGGGGCACGTGCTCCCTCAATAATTGACATCTCAGTTCATTTTCATATTATCTTTCCTCATCAGTTTTCTTTTCTTTCGATTCTCTCGTCGTTGATTCCGTGTTTGACAGATTGTTGAGAGGGTGATATTTGACAGGTGGCTGTTGTCGAAGTTTTATAATATATAGATTAATATTTGGTATAGATATATATTTATGTGTACATATATCATACACATGGGCATTATTATTCTTTCGACCATTTGGCTTCTTTTCTTTTGCTATATTGTGGCTTAAAGGCGCTTTTCTGTTTTCATTTTCTTATTATACTTTTATCTCTTATTCATTCTTTCTTGCTTTCTTTTTTCTTCTTTTTTAAATTGACCATTAAGCTTCTTTTGGTGACCATAACAGGCTCTTTTTCTTTTTTGAGCTTGATTTTCCCGCCTCAAAGTTCAATGTGAATATTTATAATTCTACAGACAGGTTGAAAATAATTTTTAAGAATGCGATTTAAAGGTGTCCAAAATGACTGACAATAGCTGTTGAATCCATTGCTCTGTGTTGTTTTCGTGGCTTATGTAATCGGATTTGGTAAAAATAATGATGAAGCAGATGATGGTTATAATGATGATGATGATGATGATGATGACGAAGAAACGATGACCCCAAACGGCGGATCTGTTACTGTGTGATGTGCTCACCTTTCGACCTGCAACCATTCGTCAGCTGCCGTGACAACTGCAAGATGAATTATATTTAGTCAGTTTCATGATGACTTCATTTAAAGCTAAAATTTGAGAACAATGCATTTGGAAAATGAAATGTGAGGAACAGGAATGCGGATGTAAAAAAAGTAATAACTTCAAGATGCCGTTAAATTGATAATATCCAAAATTGTTGCTGCTTACACACCTTTTTTAAAAATATTTATTAGCAATATAAGTTGCTGATTTCGTTCAATCTACATCTTTCTTATTGGCGATATGGGTGCATCTTTAGATAATGATTGTTGAATAAACGAATTAATTACTTTTAAAAGCGAATCTATGGGTGACCTAAACATATAGAACGGTTCTGGCAGCCACAGTTTGTCATTAAACATTGGAAACTACTAATAATAAAAGTTAATAGTCTTTCTCAAGTTGTTCTATTTGTGGAACTCTGATAGATGCTACGAGTATGCGGCTGCCCACTGGTGGAGGCATCCTGCTGTATGGGAGTTGGTGCAAGATATTTAAAGGCGTCATATTAAGCAACGAGATATTTATGCATATATATGCGCTATACAAATGTCAAGTTGCTTGATTGATTGATTGATTGATCGAATGAATGAATGATTTACTTATTTATTTATTCATTTATTTATTTACATAAACACAGATGCACTGAAACCCGGTTTCTTCGGATAAAGCATTCCAGAGACGAGGATGATTCGGAGATGGGTGGGAAGAGGGAGATACATAAAATTATTAAAATAATTAAAAACGTGTTAGATAGTTAAATCTGCATGTAGAGTTTAATGATTAAGATGAAGATGGTTAAAACTGATATTGAAGATATCAAGGTTTTCATAAAGAATATATCTTCTATTCCTCCGTCCAAGTGTATCTCTGCCTCTTTTTCTGTCTGTCTTATGTTTGTTTGTCTCTCTTTCTCTCCGTCCGTGACTCGTTCTACGTTAATTGAAATTGGTAGAATTTGTATGTTTCGATTTCCGTTTCGGAGTTCCATCGAACGAGTCTAAGTTAATAGTAGCTTTTTTTCGCATTATCAAAAGGAGTTTACAGGATGCGATTTAAGGTTGATTGGAAAATTTTTAAACTCTTTGGAACCGTTTCCTCTGCTTGTTTCAGCTTCGAGAGAAGTTGAAGCGACTAACCTACTTAGATGAGAAATTATATACTATCTGAATCTGCGATTTAAGGGTGTCGTAAATCGTAAGCGGACTTTTGATCACAGGACCACTGATCATAGGATTAATGATCATAGGACGTTTGGTCACACGGACCATTGATCATTAGGACCATTGATCATAGGACTGTTGATTTCGGATATCAACTGTTGTCCTTGCCGACTGTTTCGTTCTCATCTTATTCCCCTGTAGTAGTTATAGTTGGAGGGTAGGTCTTCGTCAACCGTCATATTGATGTCTTCCTGTGGTTATCTCTCGTCATTCGCATCTGCACATGATGTTCCGCTTACGATTACTGCCTTTATAATGAGGCATTTTAATCAAAACTCACCGAGAGGACAGAAAAATCCGCCTCCGTTCCATATTAACATCCGCTGTTGTCCGGATTATAATATGGATTAAATGTAGGCATCGAATATGTTTAGTATCTCGAGATGTCCGTAAAATTGTTTCAATTTCGAACTTAACTTATGGAAATCGTAAACGTAACATCTTAAGGCCGTGAAATTGTTTCCATTTCGAAACCGCAGACCGCAGAAAGGGTACTCTTCAACGACAACAAATTGCTAGAAATAAAAGTAGGCATCGAATATACATAGTATCTCGAGATGTCCGTAAAATTGTTTCAATTTCGAACATAAGTTATGGAATTCGTATGTCATTTATCTTCCCAGTCTTACTAAATGCCTAGTATAAGATACTGGTGACAATATCTATCAGTTATTATTATTATTCCAAAAGTTTAACGACATCTTATGGCTACATAGGCCGTTGACGTCTTTACAGTTTTTTTTATATATTTCAGTTCATGTTCGTATAATTTTCATTCATCGGTTTCTTTCTTTCTGTTTTCTTTCTTTCTTTCTTTTTCTTTCTTTTGATTGTCTCATCGTTTGTTTCCTTGTTTGGCAGGTTATTGAGATGCCATTAATTGACAGCTGGTAGCAGTCCATCTTTTTTAATATATATTACTAGTCATCGATTATATCCAATTAAAACAAACAAACAAACAAACAAACAAACAAAAAACACACACACACATTAGGTTATGAATTCCATACATTTTAAAACATTACAAATCACCAATTTATATGTAACAAGCAATTATCAGTGTTCAGAAAAAAAAGTGTTATATGATTAGATAACACCATATGATGTAATGGAACAACGAAGAAAATAGCTTCTTGGATTATTTAAAATTAGTGAATTACCTAGAAATTAACAGATGATTAGCGATAAGCACATAAGAATCTGTCAATTAATTTCTTTTTATATAAACATTATAGTAACAAAAATTATAACTATTTACATTAATTCATCGGAGAACATCCAACTCAAATGGCAGAACTCCAATATACATGTTGACAGTATTTTCAGATATAAATTACACTGTTTATTTCTGATATTTACATAATCTTTCCACTATTTATAGTCATAAGTAAACTATATACTTCAAGATAAATATCTCGAACTGTCAAGATATTTTTAACAGTGCATTCCACTTTTTTCTTTGCACATTTCTGAACTAGCAGTTGTGATATTTCATGTTTTTTACAAGCAGTTAGTATATGATGAATTGTTTCAGGTACCTGGCATTCAAAACATAAGTCCGTTGGGCTTTTACCTATAGATTTCAGCCAGGTATTAGTTAGAATATGTCCCATTCTAAGTCTGGTAATTTGAACTTCTCGTTTTCTAAGATAGTCTGTAAATTTTATATCTGTAGATACCTGGGGTTGAATAGTTTTATAGAATCTTCCATTTGTTTCAAGGTTGTACTCAATTTGCCATTTATTAATTACATAATTCCTTATTAAAGAATAGATTTCCTTAAACTCTAAATAATTTGTTGAATTAATCTCAGATATTTCCAGTCCCTTCTTTGCCAGCATATCTGCCATTTCATTTCCAGATAAACCAATATGGCTTGGTATCCATGCTACGATAATATTGCTAGGCCTATGTTTTATCTTATTAAAATTATCTAAAAATTCAAGAAAAAGATTAGGCCTTGAACTAGACCCATTCTCTTTAATAGAAGTGGCTACACTTAATGAGTCAGTAAATATGATATATTTATTTGTATTTTCATCTTCATTTATAATAATCCATTTAATTGCTTCAATTATGGCTGTTAATTCAGCTGAATAAATCGATGAATCATTTACAATTCTATAAATATTATGAAACTGTATAGAAGGTATATAGAAGGCTGCTGAAACTATACTTTCAAGTTTAGATCCATCCGTATAAATGGGTGTGTAATCAAGATATCTATTAATTAATTCTAATGACAAGGATGACATAAAATTAGGGGAGTCTGTCTTTTTGTTGATATATTTTTTCAAGGACAGATCAACCTTAATGGTTTTATTAAGCCAGGGGCTGTTGACTGGTAAGATGGTGATTTAAATGGCTGAGAGATTAATGAGAAAAAATGTTCAGTTCTTTTAAATATGGAATTTTGTTTAACAGAAGATGTACAATAATAATTTGTCCAGTGGTCTCGCATAGCTTCCGTCGCAGGATGATCTTTTGAACTGAGGATTTTAGATCCTATTTTAAGCGAATTGTTCAAACGACGTAGGTGGAGTGGAATTTCGCCACATTCATTTTGAAGAGCCATGATTGGGGTGCCTTTAGCTGAGCCACAAGCTAATCTCAAAGCCTCAGATTGGATATTTTGCAACTTTTTTAACTGGCTGGAACTAGCTGTGGTATATGCTACATCCCCATAATCAAGAACTGATCTAATTATAGCTTTATAAATGCATAGGAGGGCTCGTTTGGATGCCCCCCATCTATACCCAGATACAGCTCTCATTATATTCATTCGTTTTTTACATTTGGTAACAATGTATTCTATATGGTGCTTCCAATTTAATTTAGAGTCAAAAATAACTCCCAGAAATTTGGCAGTTTTTTCTATTTTAATTTCTTTTTTATTAAGGAAAATCTGTAATTTATGTATTTTTCTTGTTTTTGTAAATAATACTCCAGTGGTTTTATTTAAAGAGATTTTAAAACCATTTTCATCACACCAGTCATTAATTTTATTAATAGCTTTTTGGATTTTAATTTGAAGTAATTTTATGTTCCGACCAGCACAGAAAATGGCACTATCATCAGCAAATAATGACAGTTCGACATTCTCCAAACCAGGATCCAGATTATTTATCATTATTAAGAATAATAATGGGAAATAATGGAGCCCTGTGGAGTTCCGTTCTCTTGTGAGAATTTTTCAGATAATTCTACTCCTACCTTAACTTGAAAGGTTCGATTAGTTAAGAATTTAGAAATCCAGTTTAAAATATTTCCTACTATTCCAATATTTTGTAATTTTTCTAAAAGAGTTGGGACATGAAGCATATCATATGCTCTTTCAAAATCAATAAAGATTGCCAATACATGTTGTTTATTGCTTAATTTTTTATGAATATAATCTTGAAGCCTAAGAATTTGGTCTATAGTGCTTTTATGTTTTCTAAATCCTGTTTGATATGGAGATAGAAGTTTATTGGTTTCCAAAAACCACTGTAATCTATTTGTTATCATCTTTTCCATTATTTTACACAGGGTTGGGGTAAGAGAAATTGGTCTATAAGATTCAGGAGCCATAGGATCTTTATTAGTTTTAAGGATAGGCATAATTATAGCATGATTCCATTCCTTTGGAAGTATACCTGTTGTCCACACTTTATTGTAAAAGGATAATAAAACATTTCTAACATTTTTATGGAGATGTTTAAGTAAATCATAAGGGATTCTATCTTCCCCTGGAGACTTATTAGTTTTTGACGATTCTATAGCATCTTGGAGCTCTCGAATACTGAAGGTCACATTAAGAGCTGCTGCATCGTTATTATATTGATTTGATAATGTTTCATTTTCATTGTCCTTATTTCGTAGATGATTTAAGAATTTATCTTTATTATTTGAGCTACTACTAGTTTGGGAGTAAGTTTTTCCCAATAAATTTGCCTTCTGTAGATTAGATTCAGCCTTTGTGCTCTCGTACTGAAGGGTAGGAATAGATGTTGTAGATGCCACCCCTTCCATTCTGCGTGCCATATTCCAAATTGGTGCCAATTTTGACTGATTATTTAATTCAGTTATTTCTATCAGTTGAACGAAAATAAGATATATATTGCGTTTAATAAAAGGATTTAAAGGTGTCTAACACAATATATTAGTGTAAGCCAGTTTTCAACGATATTCTCTCTCTGCCTTAAGATGTTACGTTTACGATATCCGCCTTTATAGTGAGGCATTTTAATCAAAACTCACAGAGAAGACCGAAAAATCCGCGCCTGTCCAAAAATCTGCTGCAGTCTGAACTGATAAAATGGATTAAACGTAAGCATTGATTATATTCAATGTCTCGAGATGTCCGTAAAATTGTTTCCATTTCGAAACCGCAGACCGCAGAAAGGGTACTCTTCAACGACAACAAATTACTAGAAATAAAAGTTGTAAAGTAACTGTTTGTTGTAATTTGACTGTCACTAAGGATACTTTTCTGCATGAAGATGAAAGATGGGGGGGGTCCATAGAGTAGTGGCAACATCACTGGCGTGAAGAGCAAGCGGCACCTAACTTCTGAATGTAACTTCGTCTCAAGGTTATGTTTGAGTAGTCCACACACCCAAAAGTCATTATACACTCAGTTAGACACTGAATATCACACAATTTTTAATTATGATTAATATTAGTTAGACACCTTTTAATCGCTTTTTATAACGCTATATGAATTCAATTTGCAACAATAAATTAATTGCAAATGGGTCAGAATAAGAAATAGCAGCTAAAATTTGCTAGTTGATTACAATTATAGGTAGCGAAATCTTTTAGCTAAACGATTAGAATTAGATTAAGCAGCAGCTAATCAATTGACAATTATATTATATTTCCATAATTCATATATATATTTGCATCCTGAATTTGTGAAATTCTGATCAAAGCACCGCAAATTACTACAGCAAGTAACTGTAGTCTATTATACTACCTAAAGCAGCACAACTGCTATGTGAGAACAGTCCACAAACTATAGCAAGAAACAACACACCACATCAGTCAAGGCATGATGCAGTCGTTAGTATGTTTAGAATTAGCGCATCACTTACCCTACTGCGCCTAGCGTTTACGATGCAGCCAGCAAACCTATTCCGTCAGCTAATCGTTTTACTTTTAGAATTTGCTAAGAATTGCTAATCAATAAGAATTAGGATTATGCAACAGTAAATCCATTCAAAATAAAATTAGCTGTTTGTCTAATCGAGTAGAGCTAATCGAAGCTAATCGATTAGAATCTAATCTGGAATTAATACTGGCGTGATAACATACCCTTGTTCGTTGTAAGAAAGGTGTGCAATATTTAATCTGAATTTAACATGAACATGAATAACGTGTCCGAATCATTTCAAATATCCTTGTTTCGAATGCAGACGATCTTTGGCCACCTAGCGACCAACATCAATTCCTCTCACACCCTCCATCATCTACCATATCAGCTGCAGCAGCATCTGCCGAACAAAGTTAACCAATCATCCGCCATGTTGCCCGTACTACCTACGGGTAGTACGGGCAACAATCAGCTGCAAAGTGGTGCTAGTTTGATGCTATAACATTTTTGTTATAATGAAAATAGCAATTGCAACAATGGTGGTGACAAATTTTTATTTGTTTATGATAATGAGGATGATGATGGAGGGCGTGGTGGTGGTGGTGGTGGTGGTGGTGGTGGTGGTGGTGGTGGTGGTGGTGGTGGTGGTGGTTGTGTTGGTGGTGGTTGGTGGTGGTGGTGGCGGCGGCGATGATGATGATGATGATGATGGCGATATTAAATGACCATAATTATTGTGTTTAACATATTATTAGACTACTCTTAGACACCTTTAAATCGTGTTTCAAAATGTTATATGGATCAACTTGAGCTCATTCGGCGATTCAGAACTTATTAAGATGGTGTGTTCCTGAAGGGACTGAGATATAGTAGGGATCAAATCAAACATCAAATCAAATATTCGTTTCTTTCTCATTCCAGTTGACATTCTGCAATTGAATTACAATCTTCGATAGATATTAAAATGTTTAGATAATAATTATCTCAGCAGTCCCTCACCCTTCCCAATGTTAACACCATAAGTCAAGATAAATCGTCACATGATAAATTCCGCACAATAAAGACCCGCCGTTTGGCCTTACCAAGCGTGTCCTGTTTACGTCGATTGACTTCCGGGTCGTAGGCCATTAGCCTGACAAACTCCTCGGTGACACTAATGGAGCGATAAGAGCGGGGTGGATGGTGGTGGGTGAGGCGGAGAGGTGGGTCTCGGAGGGAAAGATGATCGCAAGAGGGAGATTAAGAAGTGACCCCATGATTCGAAGGAAGGAGATTGTTGGTCCATAGGAGGACGAAAGGGGAGAGAATTCATTCCATATCACGACAAACACATACACATGCACAAACACACAAACATATACACGCACATAAGCGCACAGAGATATGCAGATACACAGTTACGTACCGGTACATGTATAGACGATCTGTCCAGATCAATTGGATAAGCGCACCGTATCGATTAAGATTCACCGAAAGGCAATTCTTCTTATGATATTTTGCAACTGTGTATTAATGATTCACTGCCAATTGAGTGTCTTTCTTCCACTCGGGGCATTTAGAAAAGGCGCTGTGCAAATTATAGCTTACAAAAGCATTATATTTTGTGAATATAAATTCGTTATCAGACATCCGATGTTTGTGCTATGTTGGAATATAAAGAAGACACTTACGATACAACGAACAATTTTAGTGCACTCTACAACACCCGTAAATCGTTGCTACAGCAAACATTATAATACCTGCTCCTGATTTTCGATTGGCCGTTAGTTCATGAAATACCGCCTCCCGAAGTCGTTCCTTGTAAGGCTTATAATATTCAAATATAAGACAGAAAGCTCGACGTCATTGGTCCTCTCCTAACAGTCATATAATTATAGGTCATTGGGTACCGAAGTAATCAACCACAAATTCAAGATCACGATAAGACAACTTTACATTGTTTCTCCCGACAGACAGATTTCTAGTATAAAAACTGGATGTAGGCCTATAAAAAATTGTAAATATTTTCCAAGTTTCTAGAAGTTTCGTTGATAAAACGAATTCGAGTAAAAGCTGCTTTACATATCGATTATTAATAGTTATTACTAAGAAATTTGAATTAATTCATATAATTTATCAGTATTTTCATTTGTTAATTTATTGAAATCAATATGTTTTTACAGGAACAAGAAATGACTGCAGTAGTAAAGAAATTGTAAATTGCAAGACATTGTTTTCATAATTGAAGGGCTTGCCTCAATAACCAGGTATGTCGACATACCTGGTTTATGTGAAAAAGTATGCCAGCGTGCTTGGAATATTGTGTTCTATATACCCTGCAAATTTGGTGCAAATCTGATTATTTTTGAATTGGCATTTGGATAAAACAGTTTGTCGACATATGGTATTTAGCACCCGGCAGCATTACACCAATGCAATAACCCGGTATGATAACAAAAATTGTCGTTTTTTCTTGTAATCTTTGTATTAAAACCGGTGCAATAATCAGGTTATTTGACATACCCGGTTATTGTCTCTTACTTACTCTACAATTCACTGATTTTGCGCTATTTTTTTCTTACTGTAATGTAGATATGATGACTTACCTTCTTATTGCACGACTAATTTGTACTGTGTGCTAGTCACCATTTGGTGCAAGAATAAGGTATGTCGACTTACAGCAGACGATTTTTGCTTCATACTGAGCTATTGAGTGTCAATAACCAGGTATGAAGCAAAATGTCGTGAAAAAAACATTAAAGTTATCTTTTGCATTGCATTATGTAACAATTTCGTGAAAGACAATAATAACTCACATGGTGCTTCAAAGAGCTTGTTGATATCTCGTAAAATGGCTTAGATACAACAGTTTGAAGTGTCAAATCTTTTAAGCCATTTTCCCAAAACTCAAAAAACCCGACATACCTGGTTATTGCTGCAAGCCCTTCAATTATATCAGCACGGAGCAAAGGACTTGACAAATGCCAGGACAGCGGAATTCATTTATTTGTACCCGTCGCCGTTAAATTGCTTGCGTCAGGAACCAATGATGAGGATGATATCAACGTGAATACATAATAATATTAGTTTTTTTAACATTTACATTATAATTATCAAGTCCACGACGTGAGATAATTTTAATAACAAATGCGATGTGTTTGTGGTCCTACGTGACCAATTTCTGCTCACAGTTCTATGTTACCTTTATAAATATAATTAACTCGCCTTAAATAGCTCTGTGATAAACTTCAGTGTTTAATCTAGACGTCTTTGGGGGGGAATGTCCCCCCAGGATTTATGTTTCCCCCAGAGGTCAGCAATATTAGAAATGTAGAGACCTTTAGGGGAGGAAAATTGCCCCCCAGGATACATGCGGATACATGTCCCCACCCCAGAGAGATGAATTCCTAAAAAAAAGTCCTCAACTTTTTTGAGAAAGTAATTGCTGTAGAAAAAGTTAACAAATCGGACGAATGACTAAAAAAAGGTCAGCAACTTTTTTTGGAAGATGAAATTAGGAAAAGTCAAAAACTTTTTAAAGATGGATGAAATTTTCTATATATAGACAGGGTTTATTTGTCTTTGCTGCCTTCCGGTTCATCTGTCTTTGTTGATGAACGGCGCATGCGTATTCCTACTTCTGAGCACAGGTCCAGAGCGGAAGTTGTCGACCGCTTCATTCGCCATTAAAAGCAATTAATTAAATAATCGACAGAATAGTCGTATGAATAATCCTTTAGGAAATCGCCCGATAAACCGGATGAGGAGATTGATTTGATTCGTTTACTTAATGGATTGTTTGACCGGGAATAGTCAAGAGGAAATGTCCGGCAGTTTACACACGGGGTCACGTGGCCCAGGAATTGGCGCTGTGTCCGATTGTCAGAAGTTGACCAAATTTCTTACGCTGGTGACCAAGGCTACTTGGGCCAATTATCGGGTGAGATAGCGCTCCATAATTCACCCGACGAAGACACCTAATTGAAACCATTTTAACGTTAAATTTTATCTTCGCTGGTCTGTTTTTGTATTTAGAGCGTTTTCAACTGACCTACCTAAGTGGATTGACTTTTTGGCAACTGATCTAATTGTAGATTGGTTTTGGAGCGCCATTGCTCGATACCTAGCGCAAAATTACACACACCGACGCTTTAGAAATCGCTCATTAATAATAATTAGTAATGATGTCTCATGTCTGACAGGAACAGCCTTAACCTACATATTAGGGTGTATGCTATCTCTAAGTATTTGCTATGAGATTTGATTCCAAGAGTTTACCGAAAACTTATAACATCAAAAGACGTTGACATAGATTGGGACCTCCATCCCATTTCACTTATTTGAGCGTATTGAGTCTCTATCGAAGTCTATCAATTCCTCGATGTTCTCAAATCGTCTCTGAAATAACAGTAATTATTATTTATACTCGTATTTATTGCACATTCATAATCCTGGACTAATACAAAACTTTAAAATGTCACACTTCTGGTAAAGTTCACACCATTACGCGACAGGGTGTTCTATATTTACCTTTTGAAAACTTAACATAGAGCTTCCTTAGTAGCTATTTAACAATACTGTGTCATAACAAAGACGAATGGCGTCGTCCTCCTCCTTGCTCTAGGCTTTGGACTGGCACAACCACAGGCAGGATAGTGGCAGAGTACTTGCAGTTATAAATTATAATACCAAACACCGACAATGCTGACATCAACCTTCTCTTGCGAACTCAACAATTAGAGGGAAAAGTTATCGTTTTTGTTAAATTAAGACTATATTATGCAAACAGTAAGCATTTAAAAGGTGTGTAAGCGCAGTTAGGTATTTTGAGTCAAAATAATCGAACAAAAGGAGGAGGAGACAGTTAAGAAGGAGGAGAAGGAGAGTTGATGACGTTATTCGTTCAGACTCATTTGTTGGCCCAAACATGATAACAGATAGTTATAATACTGTAAGAGGCAATAACTACTTCAATAACTACTTCAAAAACGAGGCGTAACAATACATAAATTTAGGCGCTGATTAGACACCTTTATGACTAGAGTTTTCAACGTTATAAAAGTTAAATTTTTTGCCTTTTCGCATAGATAGTGAATTTGGGTAACCGGTCGTTATGGTCGAATTCGTGAACGGTCCTCATGGAAAACGCAAGTCGTTAAAAGACAGTACAATAAAATGTAATATGGATGGCAATCCGTAGGATGGGCGCTACCAGTCTGCGGTAGCCCAATGGTGGTGATTTCCCGTGTCTGTGCTCTACATAAAACCGAGAGCCGTAACGCATACAGCACACAGGGTTTTTTCGTAACAAATCCGGTCTGTGGCCTCGAAATATAATTTCGACGAAAGTTGTGAATGTCACTCAATTCAAAGAAACTCTGTGGGTTTGATAATTGTTAGTTATTGGTGATATATGAAGGCAATGTATATATACCTACTCCCGAAGTTAACGACTATACTTCAGTGAGCACATCACACTGCACAGCAAATAGAAGTCTGTTGCAGTAATTGAATAATTACAGGTTCTTCTCATGGTTAGGTGGCGCTGCTATAAAAACTCAGTCGATATCGAGAAGAATATATCGAAACACGGCTTCACTAACAGTGGAAATCTGAACAAACGAGAAATATTTTGAGTAATTTTGTCGTGGTCTGCCCTCTTTAGCCAAATTAGCAATAATCCTAACTCTCCACGACCAGTAGCTATCCAGTAACTAAAAATCGAGATCGATGATTGCTACACTGCCGTGGGTCAATAGAAATCTAATACCGTAAACCAGTGGTTCTCAACCTGTGGTCCGCGGACCTCTGGTGGTCAGCAGCAATCTGCCTGGTGTTCCGCGAGCAAGGCCTTCAATTTATATTTTTTACAATTAAAAACATGCAAACGGACATATTTTTTAATTTTTTTTAAATTTTTTTTTATTTCAATAGCTAGAATCGGCTACATGGGAGCATGAAACTAATGATACCCGGATTTATGGCAAAAAAATTTCTTTTGTATTAATTTCTCTTGCCACAATTTTTAGTAGTGGTTTGCGACCGAGACACAAAATTTATAAGTGGTCCTTGAGTCTGAAAAGGTTGAGAACCGCTGCCGTAAACGGGAGACAATTGTGGCTTATTTGAGAAGCGTCTAAGCAATCATTGATTACTATGTAGAATGTAGATGACTTCTCGTGCCAGCCTTAGTAGGTCTAAATGACATATATAAGAATAAACTAAAGTAGTTCAGTTTACTTATGTGTATGTAGGGAAGGATGGTGCTACAACGGACCTCTTCACCATAAGATGTCGCTAAACACTTGTTTGCGTCGGACAACGATAAAACACCGGTAATCTGTCTTTCTAATGTTAGATTATTTCAATTAAGGTAAAACAAAAACGTTGATGATCGGTTATACGAACGGTGATAACTCTTTAAAATAATGTCTGGTGACGTCAACGGCCTTTGTTGCCATAAGACTATGGTTTTCAACCGCCGACCAGAGGTTTCGTCGCAGCATTTTAAATTAAAAAAAACACCAGCTGAATTCACGAAGGGATAAGCAATAAACAGAATTATTCACAGCTTTAAGTTGTTCATGCTAGAGACGATTCTATGTTTAAATAGTTCACATTATCACGGGGCGCAGGTGGAGAAATATTGAAATAACTTTCTGCACTGGCGGGGATTTGAACCCACGACCTGAGGCTGGACAGATCAGGACGCTGACCACTAAATTATAGCCCACCATTCCTTAACTAAAATAGCTTTCTATTCGAGTGAGAGCCATTAACCGAAGTCTAACATCAATCCAGATCCGTTAACAGACATTATTGTAATACCGACTAACACTAGGCCTATATTTCATTGCATCTACGTACTATTGCCTTTGACTTTGCATAGCAAACAATTTCAAACAGTTTTAAACGCACTTGATCATTGAGATTGTTTTCCGTGGAGCGCTTTTTCTTATTAAAATGCGCTATATTAATTGTCCTCGTACGCATGTGCATACAATGCAAGTCGCAGTATTTGTATTACTTGTGTTTTTATTAGCACCTTGTGGATGCTTTCGCCGTTGACGACGACCGTACCTCCATTTTCTCGGTCCAGTATGAACTTATGAAGTTATTATATAATATTGATTAAACTAAAATTCTTTATATATAATGCCAGAAGAGCGATAAAAAGGTATCTAAGCAGTAGTATAATTATATTAACATCATTGAGTGTTAGGGCCACAAGTATTCGGTGTTCAACTAGACATTATGGGAGACTGATCTCCCTACCTTTCCTATACATGCTTCACTTTGCCAATGACTCATGAACAACTTTCAAGTGGTTAGTTGCTGTTTGACGACGCTATATCATAAGAAAGATAATTAGCTCTGTCCTCCTTCAGAAACATTCGAGATGTGTCACCCCCTAGCGATCATCCCATCTGTAGGAAGCGACATGTCACAATACAACACACACACAAACACACACACACATAATATACATACATGCATAATTTCATATATACATAAACACATACGTGTCCGTAATCTTGGTTTTGTCCTAGACCAGAGTTTCCCAAACTGTGGGTCGCGACCCAAAAGTGGGTCGCGAAGCTCTGGCAAGTGGGTCGCCAAATTTTTTCGAGAAACATTTATTTTTTTCAGCAACAACATTTGACTATGATTGGGCTATAACTAGCTGGATAGCAATAAATTGTAAACTGTTTTTACCTAAATTTCCTTTTAATGCTTTAAATTAAATCTTTTTCACGGTACCGTTATGTGACTAGGAGCCCTTAGTTAAGCATTTCTTAGTTAAGATTGTGAAATTATTGTTTTGCTGCTTCGTTGTATAGTTTATTTGTAATACTACTCGCATACCGCCTTCTCATTTTCACTCCATGTGGGGGGTTCCGGGAAGCGGGGTTTACAACCCCTTTGGTTCCCCCGTGTAACCAATTGCGAGATAAAAAGTAATCTTCTGTGAACTGTTGATATGTCTACAAAGTTGGTTACCGAATAAATTGAACTGAATTGAATTGAAAATTGAATTGAATTGAAAATTGAATTGAATTGAATTTGTAAGCGCTGTACGTAAATCGACATATATTTCGATACCAATTTACGAAGCAAATTTTAGTACACAATTCTTAATTTTACACAGTGGGTATCGAGACTGCCAAGATATTCACAAGTGGGTGGCGACCCAGAAAAGTTTGGGAACCGCTGTCCTAGACCGAATAATCTATCTGATCATGTCACTAGTGTCTCTCGCTCGTGCTTCTACTATTTACGCCAGCTTCGTGCCATTCGCCAGTCCCTTCCGCTGCATGCGATTGCTACCTTGGTTCATGCTGTGATCTGCACTAGGATTGACTACGAGCACGCTGTCTATGTTGGTCTCTCCTCTACTAATGCATCCAAGCTTCAGACCATACTTAATGCTGCAGCCCGCCTCACAGGGGGCATCACGCAGTTTGCCTATATCGCTTCCTACATCCGAGACTCTCTCCAATGACTTCCTAATAACCAACGCCTCCAATTTAAGATTGCTTAAATAACGAAAGGAGTCTAGCTATTTTTTACTAACACAATATGCTAAAAATTTATATTGTATCTGAAAATATGATTTAAGAATGTCCTAAATGCTTGTGAATAGGCTGGTGCCCTGCGCTTGGCCTTCGAGTGGCGCTTTAGAAGTTAGGAGATTACGTTTACGGTTACGATTAAATAAGACACTTCACACATGCGCCTTCTTCTCCTCCTTCTCCTCCTCCTTGTCCTTCGTAACTCTGTTTTAATAATTCGCTGCCACCTGAGTGTCTTTCTTCCATTTAGGGCTCCTATAAAAGGCGCTACATAAATTATATGTTATTCAATCATTATATTTGGTCAAATTAATCCTTTATCAGACATCCGATGTTCATATCAGGATGGGACATA
This sequence comes from Allolobophora icterica, assembly GCA_963556255.1. Lineage (NCBI taxonomy): Eukaryota > Metazoa > Annelida > Clitellata > Crassiclitellata > Lumbricidae > Allolobophora > Allolobophora icterica. Next base: position 8,242,005 of record OY744603.1, on the reverse strand, counting down.
ACGAACAATATTAGTTCACTTTACGACACCTTTAAATTGTTGCTAATGTATACTATATGTTTCGGATTTTCGTTCAATCCTTACCTTATAAACCCAGCATTCACAAGTCTTTCGTTATAGTAAATGATAACCAAAATTATATGTCAAAGAAAGGTCAACATCAGTGATCCTTACAGACAAAGGTCATTGGGTAGTAAATTTTTTTATCAATCACAACTTCAAGATCACGATAAGGCAACCTTACATTGTTTCTCCCAACAGACTAAATTTTAATTTGAAAACTCGACCATATAAAAATTGTAACAATTTTGCAAGTGTCTAGAATGTTTCTAGAAGTTTTGGTTGATAAAAGGAATTCAGCAAAAAGCTTCTTTAGAAATGAAAAACAAAAAGTCACTACTAAAAATTTGAGTTAATTAACATAATTGTTAGTGGTGACAGGACAGAGACAGTCATACATGATTCTGTTTTCCGTTCAATCGCTACTTTCAATTATTTTCGTCAACCTCTAGTTTCAAGTGAGTCCGTTTAAATCGTTCACTGCTCTGCAGCCAAGAGATGTCGTTAAACACTGAAACCAATTTATTACTAATAATAAAATCGTCCCATTTTCGACACCTTTAAATTGTGTTATTTCGAAATATATATAGAGCTCTTGTCCTTTCAATAATTGCTAGACGTCAATGACCTTAGTAGTCTAAGGACGTCGTTAAACTCTGGAACAATCAATCAATAATTGCATTAGACTCGACCGACTTTAATGACGTAAGACGACGTAAAACCTTGGGATAGTAATAATAAATCGCCAGCGAAGACTCTGAAATTAATCGAAAAACTGGAAACCATAATAAGCTATGTGCTGAATAATTTAAATCGCCAAAACAAGCAACTGTTCGATTCCTTTTCTTTCCTTTCCCAATTGCAGATTGTAGTTTGCGTTGTTATCTGTTTTATTGTAGTGTGTTTCACGAACGGTTTTCTACCAGCTCCTCAACTCAAATGCCTCCTGCCCAATATTGCTCAGGATCGGAATGGGCTCAATGTTCAGGAGATCGTAACGGTAAACTCAAAATTTCTAAAGCGCTGCTCTAAAGCTAAGCCCAAAGCATCAGCCTATTCACGAACGTATCAGAGGGTTGTCCAGAGATCGATGTATATTGTAGGTCCCATTCCGGCTGCCATAGAGACCAGAGAGATGAAGAGCAGCTGATAAGATAAGTTGAGCGAGCGATAATGCTCAGCAGGTTGTTTCGATCGCTGATCTTGGCTTCAGTCTTCTTCGGGTGATGATGGTATGTAAGTGACCTGATAAGAGTGATCGGCTGGTCTGTAGGAGTCTTCTCTTGGACAATGCGTTGACCTTTGATTTTGATGTTCAAAACGTTTTACACTGTACAGATGAAAAAGACACTGGAAACAGTAAAGACGTGCTTGGCCGAAGTCAGCATCTCCTACAGTATTCAACTTTGATAAACTGGTGTTTCAATTAATGCTGAAGAAGATGTAAACGTTTACCGTTTACGTCTTCTGCAGTCATAAAATATCATTAAACATTCGCTTGTATCAAAATGGTTTTAGACACCTTTATATGGTATTACAAAGCCCAAATAATTGTATCTTATTTTCCTTCCATCGATAGTTGTTAACCCGTTACCATTCAGTGACTTTTGATTAAAATGCCTTATTATAAAGGCGGAAATCGTAAACGGAATATCTGTACAGATGCAATTGACGAGAGATAACAAACACAGGAACCATCGATACACTCTTAACCCTAACCATACCGGGAGGGGTCTTTTATGACCCCAGCCGGTTGATTGTTGTTATAAAATTTTAACCGTTTAATATTTTTTCAAAATTTTTTAGGAATTTGTCACACTCCTTTCCAGCTTAATAGAGAACATATCGGGAATGGGTGGCGTTGTGATGCCTAAATGATATCCGCGAAGGATTGCTGGGGTCATAAACGACCCCAAAAATTTCTTAATGTTTTGTCTTTACTTTTTCTCATTTTACGTTATTTTTCTTTCATTTTTTCCTACTGTATTAAACGTATTCTAGTTCTCTGTTCTTAGTAACATCAACAGTAATGTGAATTGCAGTAAATTATTTGTTTAGCTGTCATTTTCGGTAAGTCATACCCCTTGTTCGAGTTCTTAGCATATGTTGTGGCTTATTATTCAACTGAGTCATCATTAGCATGCCAAATGTTATACACGTGAAGTAGTACATAATTAGTAAAATTTGCATTTAAAACAGCCAGCGGTCTACATCATTTCAGTTAGCGATAATTAGAGATTAGCAGTTATTAGTAGTAAAAAATGTTGAAGTTGCTCATAATAGGGCACGTTACCTATAACTCATCTAAACGCTTTATTTCTGTTTATCTTCAGAGTAAAATATGTTGGACTTCTGGTGCAAAACACGATGACATTTACTAATGAAGGGGTGTGTAAAAGACAAATACTGATTTACACAACTTATCATTGCATATGACAATTTCATGTAAAGACAATAGTCTACAACTGCGTTATGAACAATGTATTACACATTCGCATTATTTGTTACATTTCTTTGTGGAAACTCGAGATCCTTGAGAAATTTAAGCTATGTTGTTTGCATTCAATTTGATGCATTCACAAATGCTTTTGTCCTGGGAAGAGTATCTGACAATCAAATAACAAACATGTTGATCCTAGAGCAAAAAATATTTACGACCCCACCCGGTACGTTTAAGTTGTGTTGTATGCCGGTATGTTTAGGGTTAAGATGTCGTTAAACTCTCGATCCATCGCTAACTGTTCTATAAATTAAATAACGTTGGCGGTCATAATATTCCATGCTGTGCTTCGACACCTTTATATCGGTTTCTACAACGTTACATATTTCTCAGCTTTGTTCAGTCGATGGTGCAGACATTTTTAGCAGTTGAGCTGCATTATTTAATCCATGCAAACGACGAGAGCTGTTCAAACTAATTTCGGTCGACGTCAACGACCTTTGTTATCATTAGATATCCATAAACTCGTTCATAGGAGCTACATCCAAAATATCCCCACTAGCACACACAAATGAGTTTGTCAAAATCCCAGGAACCCTGTACGCTCTAATGTCAAACACAACAGATTGAACAAAAACTCATTCAAACCCTGTTGTCGCACAATATACACGGCTGGCGATGGTGGTGTATTAGTGCAACACTTCCAATCACTTTTTCCTGCCGAGAATTGATGAGGTTTAGCCATCCCAGAAATTTATTAATTGAGCGATATCCAAGTCCTTGAGCGATCATTTGTAAATCATATGTATCTTGGCGCATAAAAATAGTAATAATTATAATAATAATTATACTAATAATTTTCTTCAACGCACGAGGCAAAAATAATTCCTCAGGCTCTTAGAAACTTTCCGAAGAGCTTCGTAGTTCTGGACTTAATCGTCGTCTTCGCAATAGTGCAAAGGTGCCTCGAAATGCAACGGAATTAAATCGTTGTGTGCAAATTAAAAGACTCTGAAAGGCCAATCCAGCCTCAGCGGTCAATACGACCCTTTGGGATTGACGCTTTGACTCTTGCATCATTCACTGAAAGGTTTTGAGTTTGTACTCACTGATGTTATTGTGGTATTATGATGTTGATGCTCGGTCAATAGAATGACCTTATATTACTACTTCTATGTTTTCGAAATTGTAAATATGTAGCGAATAAAGCCGCGATTTAAAGGTGTCTAAGCAGAGCCAAAGTTTGTAAGTGAATTTCGATTTAGTGACATCTTATATATATATATATATATATATATGCCTACATGTATGTATGTATATATTTATGTATGCACATATGTTTGTATGTATGTACGCATATATTCATTACTTAATTATTTTGTAATTACCACAATGATAATTGCCTTGCTTTAGTTCCCAGGATAAATATGATTTCAACTGATTACTCAACTTCGCAGCCTGTTTGATGACATATGCTCAGTGAACTGTTATGTTGCTGGATTTAGTTAACGCTATGTATTTTTATTCTGAATTGTTCTTATAGTTTTGGTCGTTGCTTCTGCCTGCTTTGGCTTAATAAAAGTGTTCATATATGTATGTATGCATGAATTAATAGGCTTCACTGGCGTAAACTTGTCCAACATATTGGGGGGGAGGGGGGGATTTGGTCATTTATTCTACACTTGTTGCATTGAGTGTACAGTCCATCTCAATTATTGGTGGGAGCGGCAGTGTCTACGCCTATGATACGCTTAATGTAGCGCCTTTAGCTGCTCATTGAAGTGCAGCAACCACTGTTAAATAACTCATGAAAAGAATCGCTTCTTAGTTCAATTTTTGAGCCACATATAACAGTATCGTTATTCGTTAAATAACTGACCATCTCCACCTCCGTATAGCATTACTCTATGGCTGCAAGTTGAGAGAAATTGCGGTGTTAGTTAAACACCTCTATAAAAGGACCATCTGGAGCTATATATGCCTATTAGTCAATTTCCATTTATATTATTTCAGCAAAGTCCAATACAGCTTCGGGAACAAAAATATTATTCGCATAAATTATAAACAGATGCAGAGTTCGTAAACTTTAAAGAAATATTTAACACGTTCGCTGGCTAAGAGATGACAACAACAATAATTTTAATAAAAAACTGCGATGATGATGATTATGATGATTTTGTGTTGACGATGATAACAATGATGATGACGATGCAGATGGCGCTGATGATATTAGCTATTAACCACACGCAGCAGTTGACATATCTCCCCGTTTGTCTGTGTGTATCTGTGTGTCTGTCTGTATGTGCATTGTGCAATGTGCATTCCTTTCAAACTCTCTTTCTCGCTCTACAGCTCTCTCTCTCTCTCTCTCTCTCTCTCTCTCTCTCTCTCTCTCTCTCTCTCTCTCTCTCTCTCTCTCTCTCTCTCTCTCTCTCTCTCTCTCTCTCTCCTCTCTCTCTCTCTCTCTCTCTCTCTCTCTCTCTCTCTCTCTCTCTCTCTCTCTCTCTCTCTCTCTCTCTCTGTCATCATCAACGTCATCATAATAAATCTCATCGTTGTCGTCATAATCGTTGTCATCATTGAAGTCGATATCATCGCCATGATCTCTCCAACATCAGCACTATTTGCAACACCACCGCCAACACTGTCATCGTCATCTTCATCGTCATCGCAATTTTACTAGTGTTATTGTTATAATTATTATTAATAATAGTATTATTGACTTTATCATTATTATTTTGATTAAAATATATTATTAATTCTCATTTGCCTATTTAAGACAATCCTGTGATTTTAGTTGACTTTTATGCTAACGCTACACAATACAATCTGAGAATAACATCGGCAATGAATTCAAAATGAGCATTATATAGATTTAGAAAATTCGTTTTAAAGGTGTCTACATGTAAAGTATAGCAATAATAAATTTCAGTGTTTAACACAAACTTCATGGGCTGTTACGACTTGAACCTTACTTTCGAAGATAACTGCATCACAGGATGGTATAAGCTGTAGTAGTCGTTGTCGTCATCGGCGTCATCATCATCATCATCATCATCATCATTATCATGATCATTATTATTATTATTTTCTTATTATTTTCTTCTTGTTATTGTTATTTTTATTATTATTATTATTATCCTCATCCTCATCATCATCATCATCATCATCATCATCATCATCATCATCATCATCATCATCATCATCATCATCATCATCATCACCATCATCATCATCATCATCATCATCGTCATCATCATCATCATCATCATCATCATCATTTCCATCACCATCAACTGTGGCGGAGTTAAAGCTACCATTGACTTTAAATGTCACGTCCTAATTGTATTCAAATCTTTCTCGAACAGCAACCGCTTAATCAGTTGATGTGGGAGTTAGTTAAATATTAGCTTCAAGTGTTTAACGACAGTTGTAGTAATCCACTGTTTAACGACATCCTATAGCTACAAAGGCCGTTGACCTCTTCAAAGTTCATTGATATAGGTCGGGTCATTTTCATGCTATACAACTTTCATCTATCAATTTAGTTTGCTTCTCTCGTGGTTGTTTTTGTGTCTGGCAGGTTTTTGAGAAGGCGATGTTAGGCGGGTGGTTGGTGGAGACCTTTGATAACATATAGATTACTATTCAATATACATACACCGTTTATTTAGCCATTTGAATATTCGCTCTTTCTTTTTGGCGCATGAACAACTCTTTTGTTATTTTTTATATTGATTTTGTAGCCTCAGTAACCTATTATTCATTTTTTGGTGGCTTCTTTAGGGTCTTTTCTTTTAAATGTTTTCTTACATTTATTTACACTCATTTACAGAGCTTCTAATCCAATTAATTTGGAATTAAACCATCTGTACCAAGTTTCTTTCTTACAATGTTCAAAATGGCCCAAAAGTAATACAGATTATTATTATTGGGCAGTTTAACGACAGCGTTTGACAACATAGGTCCTTGCCGTCTTTTTCATTTCTGTGTGTATTTCCTTTGGATTGTATTCTTCTTTATTCTCGTTCATCTTTTTCATTTATGTGTGTATTCTCTTTGGATTGTATTCTTCTTTATTCTCGTTCATCTTTTTCATTTCTGTGTGTATTCTCTTTGGATTGTATTCTTCTTTATTCTCGTTCATCATTTTCATTTCTGTGTGTATTCTCTTTGGGTTGTATTCTTCTTTATTTTCGTTCATGTTTTTCATTTATGTGTGTATTCTCTTTGGATTGTATTCTTCGTTATTTTCGTTCATCGTTTTCATTTCTGTGTGTATTCTCTTTGGATTGTATTCTTCTTCATTCTCGTTCGTCTTTGTTTCTTTTCTGTTTTCATGATTGTTTTTATTTATCTTCCCTTTTTGTTCTTGTTTAATCTTGTTTTCAATATATTTTTCCGCTTTCATCAGAGCTTTCTCTCCTGAACAGAAGTCGCCAGTTGTAGAGGAGTTACACTGAGTTCCCAGAAGATGGATCAGTTCTTCCTTCGCCACAGAACCCACTACCAACTTGTTCTTTCTGTCGATCAAGCTGCACTCCGATTTCAGCTTCATTTTCTGTTTTTTTTTCTATCTTTCTCTCTTTATCTTCTGTACTGTTGTTTTCAATTTCTTCTGTGTATTATCACTGGTTTCAATAAAGAAACGTACTTTCACCAGAGCTGTCCCTCCCGAACAGACTTCTTCGATTGGAGAGGATCATTACACTGTGTTCCCAGAAGATTGGCAAGGTCTTCCTTCGCGACAGAAACCTCAACCAACCGTTTCCATCCGTCGATCGAGTTTCACTCCAATTTCAGCTTCGTTTTCTGTATTGTTGTTTTCAATTTCTTCTGTGTATTCTCATTGGTTTCAATAAAGAAACGTACTTTCACCAGAGCTGTCCCTCCCGAACAGACTTCTTCGATTGGAGAGGATCATTACACTGTGTTCCCAGAAGATTGGCAAGGTCTTCCTTCGCGACAGAAACCTCAACCAACCGTTTCCATCCGTCGATCGAGTTTCACTCCAATTTCAGCTTCGTTTTCTGTATTGTTGTTTTCAATTTCTTCTGTGTATTCTCATTGGTTTTAATAAAGAAACGTACTTTCACCAGAGCTGTCCCTCCCGAACAGACTTCTTCGATTGGAGAGGATCATTACACTGTGCTCCCAGAAGATTGGCAAGGTCTTCCTTCGCGACAGAAACCTCAACCAACCGTTTCCATCCGTCGATCGAGTTTCACTCCAATTTCAGCTTCGTTTTCTGTATTGTTGTTTTCAATTTCTTCTGTGTATTCTCATTGGTTTCAATAAAGAAACGTATTTTCGCCATAGCTGTCCCTCCCGAACAGACTTCTTCGATTGGAGAGGATCATTACACTGTGTTCCCAGAAGATTGGCAAGGTCTTCCTTCGCGACAGAAACCTCAACCAACCGTTTCCATCCGTCGATCGAGTTTCACTCCAATTTCAGCTTCGTTTTCTGTATTGTTGTTTTCAATTTTTTCTGTGTATTCTCATTGGTTTCAATAAAGAAACGTACATACACCAGAGCTGTCCCTCCCGAACAGACTTCTTCGATTGGAGAGGATCATTACACTGTGTTCCCAGAAGATTGGCAAGGTCTTCCTTCGCGACAGAAACCTCAACCAACCGTTTCCATCCGTCGTTCGAGCTTCACTCCAATTTCAGCTTCGTTTTCTGTATTGTTATTTTCTGTATTGTTGTTGTCAATTTCATCTGCTGTTTTAAATTTCATCCGTACAGATGCTATCAAAAAGTTCAGATAAATATATCGGTGAATAGCACATTTACAGGTGTCTAAGTAGTGCAAATGTCCTCTAGTAAGTTACCGGTTTTAACGACATCCTGTGGATGCCAGAGAGGTTTATAATGACCTATGCCGTACTTTGGAGAAGAGACACGGAGGCCAAGAGATACACGTACATGGAGACAAAGACATTGAGAGAGATAGACGGAGACAGAGAAGATGTTTTACTTAGTCTTATCGGACAGAGTTTAAAAAAAATAACAATACAATACAACTGTAATTTGATAATGCCCTCCGTACAGAGTTCGGAAGTGTACATTGAAGCCAGGTAACCGTTACGAGCCATAGGCAGAGTGGAAGAGGTGGGTTTTGAGTGTAGAGCGAAAGACATTCTCGCTAAGAGAGTTGCGAACATAAGGAGATAGAGAGTGACGTCTTATGACGTCATAATCATCGTCACCCTCATAAAAATCATCATCGTCATCAACTTTATAGTCTTCATCATCGTCAATAATATTTCAAAAACTATTCTGCAATCGGTTGAAGTTTTCAATCTTGCCGTTTAAACTTACATTTTGAAATTTGATTGGCATGCTTCTTATTTTTTTATATAAAACTATATATATGCTTGCTCACCTATCTCAAAATCATCTTTCTTCTCTAGCCTCATCATCATCTCTTTCCGAAACAATCTCTCTTAATGTACAACTAACGTATGTATGTATGTATGTATGTATGTATGTATGTATGTATGTATGTATGTATGTATGTATGTATGTATGTATGTATGTATGTATGTATGTATGTATGTATGTATGTATGTATGTATGTATGTATGTATGTATGTATGTATGTATGTATGTATGTATGTATGTATGAATGTATGTGTGCATGTATGAAGAATTGATAGATAATATTCTATTTGTGGCGGGTTTTCTTCTAACATAGCTCTAGACAGCAATGACACTGGCGGTTCATTATAATCATCGTAAACTATTATCACAATTGCGTTCCTCCTCGTCGTCGTCATCATCATCATCATCGTCGTCGTCGTCGTCGTCATCATCATCATATTTTACTCTCCTTCTTAATCATCATTGTCATCTTATTCTTCTTCACATTCTTCTAATTCTACTTCTGTGACCGTGTTAATATTCCTTAATTATTGCAATATTGAATCTCATCATTAAAGCAATAGCATAAATTTAAATCTAACAACATGACATGCTTTTAATGTCTTTACTAGATGTCTTTATTATTATTATTATTATTATTATTATTATTATTATTATTATTATTATTATTATTATTATTATTATTATTATTATTATTATTATTATTATTATTATTATTAATATTCTTTATTGATAAACCAAAAGCGAACCGCACATTGGTGAACAAGTATAGAAAAATATAAAACATAGAAGTAATAAGAAGATAATAATATTTGAAAAAAAAAGAGAATACATTTAAATTTTTAAAAGTAGAAAATTACTAATAACACTAAATCAAAGCATCATAACAAGAGAGAAAATTTAAATCTATAATAGTTACTATTTGAAGTCTTATTTATTTAAGGTCTTTATTATATCTGCTTGTGCTTTATTGTCTGAAAATGATTTGCCTTCTCTTCCTTCAAAGACATATTGAGAAGCAACTCCAGTAAAACGCACCTGAATTCAATTCAAGCATCTATGTAAATAATAATATAATTTTATGCTTTAATTTAAATTACGTCTTCTAGGACCTACGTTTCTTCTTGCAAACGACTTGGCAACACTCCAACTAAAATTTGAACGTAAATAAGACTTATGTAATATTATGAAAAGCTATATGAAGGTGTCTAAGTTCAGCTTGATATAACTAGTATCCGATGTATCATCAGCAATTCTTTTCAGCCATGGTATCGTTTGTAAAAAGAGATCTTACTTTGTTCTTTAAAATTTCTAAACATTTCCTTCTAATTTTATCAATTTGTTTTATCTAATTTTCAGGGATGCACACTTAAGTTGAAATATCGAACAAGTTACAAAAAGTAGCTGTTTAACGCAAATAACAATTATAATGACATGAAAAACTATTTAAAGGTGTTCAATGAGTTGAGTTGTCTGAATTCAGCCTTTGTTTAGTGACATCTTACGTAAGGTGGAGTCGAAGTTAACATTGGATGGTGGCGCCACTGTTTGGCTGAAGCCATAACTAATTAGACAAAATATGAATATGTAAGCTTAGTGCCTAAATCTTTGTATTGGCTTCCTGCTAAGCACAGAATTTTATGATGGTATAAGATACGTTGGGTCTAAGTTTATTGTTAAGCTCACCTGTATAATGATATTTTGAACTAACAAGTGGCATAATGTAACGTTGGAAAATCCAATAATTATAAAGGTGTCAGAACCGAACCTACGCCATATACAGGATAAAGCTACCAAGTATTTATATTGGCGCAATCATAGGCAGTTATGTAATAAACATCTTTTTCATTTTACGAAAGACATCCCGAGTCAATAAACGATAACAGATATGTAGTAAATAGCGTCACCATCTGAATGAAAACCCATAAATAGGGCAATGTCACCGAAATCTTTGACAACCACAAGATGTTGTTAAAGGCAAAATGTATTCAGATGACCTCATTAAAAAACAATAGGTTGAAAATTTTGAACATGATACATAAAATGTGAGACACAGGACGGTGAACGTGAAGGTAGTAACAACGTTAAGATGTTGTTAAAGTAAAACCAATAATTGGGTGTTCTTTAGACACCTTTTAATCAGGTTCCTTTTCAACATATATTCCTCATTTTGCTCAAACATTAGTTCAACTTAAATTCTTTGTTTTCACTCTATTGTGCATTCTTTAGAATTATCGTCAACGGCCTGTGACGTCACATGACAACGCTAAACTTTGAAATAAAGAAAAGCTAGCTATTTCCCTTATGGCTGTCCGCGCGCGGGTTACAATAAGCTCAGCTTGCGCAGCTGAGCGGAGAGAGCATCGATACTGCGAACATGAAGTGGGATAGCAAAGACTCGCAGGTATAGACGGGTCAAGTCCCAAAGCACCGCCGGACCTAGGCAGAGATTCGGTAAGTAATGCGCTGTGGGTAGGGGAGCCAGTTGAGGACACTGCATTGTATCGTATTATATTCGGGCATTTATAAAGCGCTTCTAGCGGGAGAGCCATTTAGGAGAGCTCCCAGTGCGAGAGACCAGAGAGAAAAACCAACAGGTAAAAGAGGAAGAAACTGCTGACAGTTCGTCGGCGCGCCGCCGATGCTAGCTTGATGTGTTTCAGTGTTATTGTTGCATTTTTCATGCTGTTGTTCTGTTATGAGCTTCTGACAATGAAACTACAAGAAATGTTGATCCTATATCTAAAACGCATTTACGACCCCACCCGGTTCGTTTAAGTTGTTTGGTATGCCGGTAATGTTAAGGCTTAAATAAGCAACTGATTATACCAAGCATTATCTAGATCTATATTTTGTCTTAGTTTGCCAGTTTCTTATTAGCAGGAGGAAAAACGAATAGCGAAGAACAGATATAACTAGTGGTAATTGTGATTATATATAGCCGCAGCGTAAACCGAATTAAAGGTGTGTAATTGACGTGTGCGCTATGCAAAGGTAAATCACCGAAATTTCTCACATCCATAGCAACCGTGTGACGAAGACCTACTCACCACCGACATTCTTTGATATTCAAGACGTAACTACTGGTTGAGTAAGCGCTAACTATCAACTGAGATGAAAATTGAAAATATATAACACGGAATGAAGCGATTTAAGTAGTGTGCCCTGACTGAGTTACGTACATATCATTAGTAATATCGTGTATTAAAGCTAACTTATTGGCGGGATCTAAGCTTATAGGGAGTTGGAATTGGTGGGTTCCCGGTCGGAGCTCATATATCCTGTGAGTAGGCTCCTCTGGGGAAATAATTCGTGAAGCACGTGCCTGTGGTTTATTTGAACAGCAGCAAATAAACAATCGTCGGCTCGACCAGCGATCGCGGTTACATCCGGCGAATCCTTGCGTAGGAGTCAACTCCTCTTTAACCTAGCGAGCAATCGTTCTATTCTTTCATCCGCGTTAGTGTAGCTCCACCAAGCTGGTGAGGCGTACATGAGTTTGCAACTTCATGCAGGGACGATGGGGGACTCCATGCGCCTTAACCCTCAGGCTACCCAGGGCCACCCCCACATTTTTCTGTATCACAAACTTGTTTCATATGGAATATGACTTTGACATTTTAAGTAGCTGGAGAGGGTCCATTTGCACACACTTTGAGATAAAAATCGTGGTGGTATCCCACGCCATAAAAAAATTATACCCGAAATAGCCGAGGTATCAGGGGCTGGGTGGATACTACCCACCGCTAAGTTTGTCGACTATAGCGTACCCATCATTCTTTCTGGAGAGAAACAAAATATGCAGTTCTTTAGAGGGAATGTAGGGCTATATTTGCTGGTTTATTATTTGTCTTTCGAACACCGGAAGTGATCTCTATAAATAATAATACGCATTCACTGTGTGAAAATGGCTCATACAAATCACAACGTACACCGATATTTCTATGTATATAATTTCAAGGTGCACTCGTATATTTTACAACTAAATATACCATTTTTGTCAGAAATGAATGCTGAATCAATTATTGTACTACCTGATATGATGATATTTGAAACCAAACACGAAATCCTGGGTGGTAACCACCAACCCCTTGGTAGCCGATATCGCAAAACCTTGGTAGCCTGTACAGTAGGTTAAGTACCAGCAAGGCGTACATTGATGATGCACATATAGCCAGCACGGATTCGACATGTGTTTACATTCTAAGGCTATGTCGGATAGTGACTCCCAGAACCTTCAGCGAGTCTACTAGATTGTTCACAATAAAACTAAACAAGCATGCTTTCTTTATCCTGTGCAAGAGTTATAACTCCAATTTTACCAATTCTATGCCTTAAATAATAATAGTTACATCAAATGTGCTTCACAAAATAATAGGCCTTTCAACGGCGTTGCATTTTTGCAAACCCTGCAGAAGTTACAATTTCATTAAATATTTGGACAATGCACTGGCTAATTTCGACAATATATAGTAAGTAATGTTCCTCCGAGGATCAGTCCCAATGCACCGCCAATGTCGCAAACCAGCGTGAGGAGATCATAGGCTGGAGTTGTTTGGATGTCTATGTAGTTCAGCTGGGAGTAATAGATATCCAGGAAGGAAAGTTCCTTGCTCAGTTTCGACATCGTCAGATTTCGTCCCTTGAAATGCGGCTTTTGCGACATGTAGCTGAGAAAATGCTGTGACAGAGGACTTGTCGAGATTGAAAACGGATATGTTTGTTGATGGCAGTGAAGTGGACAATCACACTTGCGATATGCGCCGGAAGTGATAGACAATTTGGCGAATTTTGGCACGCAGGAATAGTACTGGTCAAGAGTGCATGTTGTTCCTGGAACTAAATACACAAGATAATTTTAATAATAGGGCCTAATGTGTTCTTTAATTAAGCGCCTGCAAACGCACTGCGCTGTACAGTGTACATAGTAGAAACGGCAGCCACAAGGGCGCCCTTCACACATGACTTGTATACAGTAGAAGCAAACGATAACAGTTTTACAGGAGTCGAATATAACTGTTTCAGCGGCAGCCATAGGGCGCCAATATCATGGCCTACTATTAATTTAACCACTGCCACCTAGCGAGAGGAAGGCTGAATAAACCTTACTGGAGTCTACCGGGTTCGATCTTGGTACCTTCAGCTCCTCAGGCCAGTGTGTTATCCATTGCTCTACAACCCCCCCCCCCCGAAGATGACTATTCAGATAGACTTCCTCAATTAACTGTACATTACAAATGCTACTATTAGCGCATGTAAAGAATCCTGACAATATCCGACTGCTTATAAAAGTCATTAACGTGACTTGTGTTAATCTCAATATATCGTACATAGACACATTGTGTGGTTTCAACGTCCAGAACTAGACATTGTAAAGTCTAATTCAATCTAATGACTTCTATGGCGCCTTTGCTCAAGTAGACAGGTCGCTTTAGAAGTAGGCCTACAGACAGAGAGCGCTGACGGACTATACGATCGCCTCATGGTAGCAATGAGAGAAGATATACATACATACATACATACATACATACATACATACATACATACATACATACATTCATACATGCATACATACATGCATGCATACATGCATACATACATACATGATGATGATGATGATGATGATGATGATGATGATGATGATGATGATGATGATGATGATGATGATGATGATGATGATGATGATGATGATGATGATGATGATGATGATGATGATGATGATGATTGCGATGATGATTACGATGAATAATTATGAAAATAATAATAGTAATATTGTCTGAAATGGCTCTGGCCTAAAATGGCGGCTGTGATTCTAATAAGACCTGCTTCCAGTTGTGTCTTTTTTATTGAAGATTTTATCCCACCTTCACGTCAAATTCTGTTTAAATGGTAACAGAGGCCGTTGACATCAATAGATATATTGTTCTGAACAGTTCTCACTGTTCCTTTGGCATAACACACCTCAATTGCTCGTGTCTTGCATCGTGATTTAGAGATTGAACGAAAGTGATAAATATATAACGCTACTAAAACCTATATAAAGGTGTTAAAGCACAGCAAGAACTATCATTTAGTACTAGCTGTTACCCGTGAAAAATCACGCTATAATCATTAAACACTAAGACTAAACACTTAATTAAACACTTAAACTGTAAAGACAACGGTTAGTTTAAAAGACAACAACAGTATCATTTAACATTTAACAATTGACCACGTACAAAGACTGGCTCTGGATGGTTACTCACTATCTATATGTTTCTCCATCTGTCTATCTATCTGTCTATATAATAGCCTTCGTTGTATTGCGGCTGCTTCTCTCTGGCTCTGCTAGCCATTTGGCCCCCTTTGCGTGCACAGTGCACACATATTGTCCAGAGGTCGATATGTCAGCTGGACCTGACTGTTTAAATGTTTCTCTGATATTTCTACCTGCTTTGAATCGAATTGAGGGAGATGTTGAAGGGTTTTTTGACGACTACATCGTAGCTGGCACTTCGTCGCTTGCCCTCACCACCACCAAGTTGCACCAACCCCCACCCCGTTGGCCAACCTACTTTGTCTTACCGCTGTCTTGACATTTTTCATTTGGCTAACATGGAACTACAAAAGTGTAGTTCCTCTGTCAAGTACAGCACCAATTTAGAACGTTTCTGAGTGTAAAAATGCAACAACGAATGTTTCTTTGATTGAAGTTCGAATTGGCAATTTAATGCTACGGTTTCCAGTCTGACGGTTTCGTTAATATGCCTGGCTTAGCGCCTTGACCTAGTTTCTTGCGTTTCCATTGAGTGACCTATATTTCCTTCGTTTTGTAAATTTCGAATTGAAGAAAAACTGTAGATCTCCGGAACGATCAATCGCCAGCCAAAGACCCGATAGACTTATTCTGACAGTTTTCATCTAATGTTTTATGTGGGTAAGTACTAAGGACTCGATACTGAAAATAATACCTGGATAGGCTACGGTTTACACCTGTAAGCAGATTTTTTTAAACTGATTCTTTCCCGCAGCATTATTTGTCTGAAGCAGTCACAAAATGCGGTTAAAGACACGAAACTCTAAATAATGCAAGGTATAGCTTAGACACCTTTACTTTGTGTTTAACGATGTTACATATTCTTAATTTTCGTTCAGCGTGTTAATGCTCAACACCGACACAAGATGGTTATTGTACTAGTGTCAGGCAGTGCCAGTCCCAAGCATGAAAGAAGGAGGAAGGCAAACCTAATGACCTGTATCATCACATAATGTCGGCTAACATAAACTACTACTAGTGGTCGGTAGTCGCTTCAACACTGCTTAGCATGTGATGACGTCGAGTTAACGGCTATGGCGGACACAAGATGGCGCTAAGCACTCGATAGTATACACAAGACTAGGTTCACTTAATTTGGTATAGTGCTTACATATAAATGTCGGTTTAGGATAAAACCTCGTCACTGTCAAATACCGGTGATACCGGTCCGAAACTTCGATTGATGATGAGGGCGACGCTAATCATCTGAATTGTGACACAACTTCGTTGAAAAGAAACTATTTTTTAGCTTCCCTTAAGCTAAAAACAATGTCAGATTAAGGGTAAAGTCAACTTTACGACATTGAGAGCAATACTAGGTTGTTACATGGGCAGGTCGAGGGAGAGAGAAGTAGAGGGAGACCACGAAAAACGTGGATGGACAATGTCAAGGAAGACTTGAAGAGCAAAGGTACGGACTTAACCATGGTGCGCGAAACTGTCAGGGACAGAACACTATGGAGAAACTTCATAAGAGCCTCATCGTCGGGAAACTGATGGAAGAGAAGAAAGAAGACACATTCGATTATAGTAGTTATATTGCATAATACTTAAACACCTTAATATCACTTTTAACAACGCTATATATTTCTCGTTTTCGTTCAATCCTGAGTAGTACCCACAGCTGGTTAAAATGTGGGTGAAGCTTACCATGTTTACCATTCATCCTATACCTTGCAATTCCTAAACATATTCTGGTAATGTTAATGTCACGCCGGAAAAGTATTGACAAGAAGAACCAAATATGTGGAAAGCTGACCAGATGCGATGGATAAATACGAAGAATACAACGAGATTTTCTGAAAGTATTCCCTCCTCAGAAACCCCAAGATCAATAGTATATGATGAATGTTAAGGATGATAAAATTAACCAATATGTACACCTGAAGAAAAAACTTAAGTTGAATATATTTGTAAGAGTTCGGTTCTTGATAGCGATCATTCATCTGTTCTTGCTGAGCTCCCCTCCTTTCTCCAGGCTTAGAACTGGCACTACCAGAGTACAGGCATTGCCGGAGTCAAATACAATCGCAACTTTCATTATTAGCCGGTATCTGATGTAAGGTCTACGTGAATGTTTTTCATGGTAATTAAAATCTGAGGTAATGGAAAGACGATGTCAATGGTCCTAACAATTATGATGATGATTGCAGTGATTGTCATGAACGTCTTATCGTTTCTCGGTCTTTATTTCACCATCGGTCGAAGATCATTCGTTTCAATCGTCGTCTTGTAACGTTAAGATAATTATTTCTGATAAGATATTTCTTAATTAACCGCTATATAAGTGCTCAGTTACGATTACGATGCTGAGAGTAATAAATTCTGCCTTTTCTTATTATATTCTTCTTGTTCTATTCTTCCTAAATTGTATTCTTTCTCCGTGTTTCCCCATAGAGAGTAACTGAGCGAAACCGAGCTTTGATGGTAATTATAATGTTTTGGTTAATCGAATTAAAGGTGTCGTAGCGTCTTCTTCTTTCTTCTTTCTTCTCTTCCATCAGTTTCCCGACGATGAGGCTCTTATGAAGTTCCTCCATAGTGTTCTGTCTCTGACAGTTTCGCGCACCATGGTTAAATCCGTGCCTTTGCTCTTCAAGTCTTCCTTGACATTGTCCATCCACTTTTTTCGTGGTCTCCCTCTACTTCTCTCCCCCTCGATCCACCCATGTAGGGCTGCGACTGGTAATCTGCTGTTGTCCATCCTTTCTACATGGCCAAACCATTTGAGTCTTCTTTTTTGTATCTTTTCTACTACCGTTATCTCTGCGCCCAACTCCTTCCTTGTTGTTATATTTCTGATTCTTTCCCTTCTACTTCTGCCCCTTATTCTCCTCAGCCAGCTCATCTCTGTTACCAATAGTCTTCTTTCATCTTCTCTCTTCAAGCACCAACACTCTGATCCATATAGCAACACTGGTTCCACCAAGGCATGGTATAGTCTCATCTTGGTTCTGATGGAGATGTTTTTTGCCTTCCACATTTTGTTCAATCCTCCGAATGCCGCGCAGGCCAATCCACATCTTCTTTTGATATCTTCTGTGCAATTGCCATCTTCCGTTGTCGTAGCGTAGCCTAACATTATTCACAGTTTGGAATATGTTTTCTTTATATCTCAACAGAGTATAAGCACGGAATGTCTGATGGCGAATAAATGTGTTCTAAAGTAATGTTAACGTGATACGTCATTTTTGTAGCGCGTTTTTATTTGTCAAAAAGTATTTTAAGGTAAAATATTATAAAGTAAAATGAAATAGGTGAGATAAGGTAATACGTTGAATATGGAAGATTTCGCACGACATCGATAACGTCTGTCTGTCATCCGGTCTTGCGTTCTGCACTTCGCTAATCACGTGGTCCATCAAAAGGTCTCGTATTTGGCGTCCATTTCACCAGCGGTTGAAGACCATTCGTTTGAATATTGTATCGTGAAGACGGATCACCTGATGAGATATTTCATAGGAAAGCGCTATATAACTTCACTTACTCAGAATGATAAATTATGCCTTTCTTTTTATATTCTTCTTGTTCTATTCATCCTATAGTATTCTTTCTCCGCATTTCCCCACTTTGTGACTGAGCGAAACTGAGCGATTCTAATAATTATGATGTCTGGATTAATCGATTTAAAGGTGTCGTAGCGTAGCCTAAGATTATTCACAGTTCAAATGATTCTTCTTTATATCTCAACAGAGTATAAGCATCGAATGTCTGATGGCGAATAAATGTGATATAATGTAATGCTAAAGTAATACGTCATTTCTATAGCGCGTTTTCTTTTTCTCAAGAAAGTATTTGAAGGTAAAATATTGTAAAGTAGAATGAAGTAGGTGAGGTAAGACAATAAGTTGAATATGGAAGATTTCGCACTACATCGCTAACGTCTGTCTGTCATCCGGCCTTGCGTTCAGCACTTCCGCTAGTCACGTAATCCATCAAAAGGTCTCGTAGTTGGCGACCTTGGCAGACGATTTGTCAGGAACAATTGGATAAACGCACTGCACCGAGTAGGATTCACTCGAATGCGCTTCTCACTTGCGCATTTTTTTCTCCTTCTCCTTCTCCTCCTTGTCCTCCATAACTCTGTTTTAATAATCCACTGCCATCTGAGGGTCTTTCTTTCATTTGAGACTTTTAGAAAAGGCGCTATAAAAATTATATATTAGACAAAGCATTGCATTTGATCCCATGAATTCGTTATCACATCCGATTTTTATAATATGTTGGGATATAAAGACTAGACGTACGATAAAACGAACAATATTTGTGCACTCTACGACACCCTTAAATCGGTAGTATCGGACATTATATGTTCGTCCAATCGTCACTTTTCAGTCCAATATGCTTCATGCAGAACATCGTCTGTGTAATCGGAGTCTTTCCTCACAGTAATCAAATGTAAGTCAAAGGAAGACCGACGTCATTGGTCCTAATGGCCATAGGTCATTGCGTAATGTATTTTAAGCAATCACAAATTCAATATCACGTCATTGGTCCTAATGGCCATAGGTCATTGCGTAATGTATTTTAAGCAATCACAAATTCAATATCACGATAAGACAACATTTTCGACAGACAGAATTCTACTTTGAAAACTGGACAATATAAAAAAATTGGTCGTGAAATCTTACGACGCCTAAAGTTTTCTATGTAATCGGCGAGTAGTTATCCAGTAACTATAAATCGAGATCAATGATTGCTACAATGCAATGGGATAACTCGAAGTATAATACTACATGGGAGGTAACTGTAGCATTTTTGAGAAGCCTCAAATGATATGCGTAAGATGTCGTTGAACACCATATTCTAGTGATCTTATGAGGTGACGATTAGCCAGGATTTTACACCTTTCATTAGATCATATGCTCCTCGGTAAATGTAATCACATCAACAACGACAACGATGATGCAACGACAATGATGATGACGATTCTGATGATGAGAATGACGATGACGACAATTATGATGATGATTCCAGTGATTGTCAAGAGCGTCTTATAATTTCTCGACATCTATTTCACATGCACTGGTGTCTGAAGGAAATGAGATTTCATATATTGCGTAATTAAGCGATTTAAAGGTGTAGCGTTTCCTAAGAATATTCATAGTTTCGAACATTTCTTCTTTATATCTGAAGAGCTTAAGCATCAAATGGCTGATAACAAATAAATGTGATCTAATGTTATGCTAAAGTAATACCTCATTTCTATAGCGCGTCTTCTCTATACCAAGAAAGTATTTAAGGTGAGATATTATACAGTAAAATGAAACAGCTGAGGTAATGTAATACGTAGAACATGGAAGAAATCGCACGACATCGCTCGCGTCTGTCTGACATCCGTTCTGGCATTCTTCACTTCCGTTAGTCACGTGAATCATCAAAAGGTCCCGTATTTGGCCACCTTGTCCGACGATTTTTCCAGACCAACTTGGTAAACGCATCGTATCGAATAAGATTCACTCCAAGATACTCCACACATACGCCTTCTTCTGCTCCTCCTCCTCCTTCTGATCCTTCGTAACTGCGTTTCAATAATTCACTGCCATCTGAATGTCTTTCTTCCAATTGAGGCTTTTAGAAAAGGCGCTATACTAATTTTTTTAATTACACAAGTATGACACTTGGTAAGATTAATACGTCATCAGACATCGGATGTTTATGCTATGTTGAAATATAAAGACGAAACGTACGATTCAACGAACAATATTAATGCACTTTACGACACCTTTAAATCGGTGAACGAGGGTGTTATATGTTCCTGATTTTCATTAAATCGTTGCTTGCCACCTGGGATTTCTCGAATAGCATCGTTTGTAGATTCATAATAACAATAGGTCAATGCGTCTACCGAAATTCAGTCACAAATTCAAGATCCCGATAAGACTTCTTCGCATTGTTTCTCCGACCGACAGCTTCTAGAGATATTTCGTTGATAAAAGCAGATCGGTAAAAGTTTCTTTACAAATCCAATATGTGTCTCTGCCCTTTCACCGTTAGTAATAATTATTGTAATTAACTCTAATTTGTTAGTAGTAAAGTTTAATCTTGGATTTGTAAAGAAAAGTTCTTCACAAAGTTTCTTTATAATATTTGATTTGTAAAGAAACTTTCTTTACAAAGTTTCTTAACAAATCCAATATTAAAATTTACGACTAACAAATTAGAGTTAATTGACATAATCATTAGTGGTGACAGCGCAGAGAAGCTCAGGCTGTAAAGAAATGTTAACAATTTGCGCAAGTTTCTACAAGGTCTGTACCCAGAGTCAAGTATGTATGTAAAGAAGAAGTACGAGTATCTTGCCAAATTTGCTGTTCTTCCGTAGCCTATATTTAGATGTCTATTCTCGGTCCGATTCCGGTTGCCATAGAGACCAGAACGAGGCAGAGCAGCTGTTGAGATAATGCGAATTGACGCATGCATGGTTAGAGACATCAACTGATCGTTCCTGGGATGAGCCATACCAAACTGGTAATGGTAATGATTATTGCAAATTTATATTGCGCCACTTCAAGAGAGACTCATCAGAGGCGCTCCGGTGGACAGCAAACCAGATCACAATGATCTCTGTTGCTGAATAGGAAAGAGCAACAACTGTGTTTTTAATTTGTCTGCACACTAGTGTCCAAAGTTGCACGAGCGAGGTTGTTCAGCAGATTGTCTCAATCGCTGATCGTGGCTCTTCAAGTGGTTATGGTATGTAAGTGACCTGTCAAGAGTGACCTCCAGGTGTTTAGGAATCTTTTCTTGGACGATTAGATGTGATGTTCGAGACGTGCTGAGTTTTTGCATTGTGCAAACGAAAAGGACATTGGAAAGAGTTTTCGACGTGCTTTACTCAAATCTGCAGTTCTTACAATAATCAACTATTTGAAAAACGGTTGTTTTAATTCATGCTTAAGTAGACGTAAACGGTTAAGGCAGTCAGAGAATATCGTTGAACTGGTAAGCATTGGCTTATAAATATGGTGTTTTAGACACCTTAAAATCCGCCTAAAAGACGCAATATATACCTTATTTCGTTCAACTAATAGATTTCCTCCAATGCATCGCATACCAGGCATTTAGACTGTGAAGATAAATGACTCACGGATTCCGTAAGTTAAGTTCGAAGTTAAAACAATTTAACGAACATCTCGAGATACTGAATATATATTCGATGCCTACATTTAATCCATATTATCATTTCGGACTACAGCGGATTATGGAACGGACGCGGATTTTTCCGTCATCTCTCTGAGTTTTAATTAAAATGCCTCGTTATAAAGGCGGAAATCGTAAACAGAATATCTTGTGCAGATGAGAATAACAAGTGATAATCACAGGAAAACATCGATACGATGCTTGAAGAAGACCCAGTTTCCACTGAAGGAACTACTACAGAAGAGGAGGACGAAACAGTCAGCGAGGACAGCAGGTGGAATCCGAAATCCAAACGAAGATAAAGAAGAAGAAGAAGAAGAAGAAGAAGAAGAAGAAGAAGAAGAAGAAGAAGAAGAAGAAGAAGAAGAAGAAGAAGAAGAAGAAGAAGAAGAAGAGGAAGAGGAAGAGGAAGAGGAAGAGGAAGAGGAAGAGGAAGAGGAAGAGGAAGAGGAAGAGGAAGAGGAAGAGGAAGAGGGAGGAGGAGGAGGAGGAGGAGGTGGAGGAGGAGGAGGAGGAGGAGGAGGAGGAGGAAGAAGAAGAAGAAGAAGAAGAAGAAGAAGAAGAAGAAGAAGAAGAAGAAGAGATTGACGAGTCGGATATTCCAATGTTATATTCGTGGTCCTTTTGTAAAATCATGTCTTCAAAAACCAATAACTCTGCTGGGCTCTTTTACCGTAAGGTCTTTCTCTGCGGCCGATAGATGGCCTTAAACACTCGAGACCAATAATATTTTTCGCTGTGCTTCGACACCTTTATATCGTAACGTTTTACAATGTTACATACTTGTCACGTTCGTTCAATCGGTAATCAGATATCGTGGGAACTGCTATTACTTATTGGGACAGGGGAAGTGAAAGAAGAGTCTAAAATGATTTAGGGCGACGTCAACGGCCTTTAATAGAGGTTTTGATTCAACTTTTTAAGGTGTTTAAATGTAACGTTATATTAGTGTAACTATCGTCTGTTTAACGATATCCTTTGTTTGTCATAGAAACTGGCATCCACTAAGCGTCATATTATTAACAACGGTATAATGGTCTGATTGATTGATTGATTGATTGATTGATTAATGCACGATGCCTAGAGTAATAGACACTTTAACTAGTACTAGACACCTATAAATCACAATAAAAGGGACACCTTTAAAGAACTGTACGTAGACTGTAATATGCTATGATATTTGTCGATGTCGCTAAACTGTGAATCTACCCTAAATCTGAACAACTCAGCCACTACCCTACCTATGGCAGTGCCAGTCCCAAGCCTGGAGAAAGGAGGAGGGCGACAATAGGGTCTAATCATAATTGTTATGAAGCAGTGTCGTCGAACAGCAACCAAACAACTAAATCCGCCAGTCAGTCCAAGGAAAACTCTTCCACTACCCGTAGTGACAATATCGCCAGGCAGTACCAGTCCCAAGCCAGGAAACAGGATGAGGTGAACGTCAACTGCACATGTAGCCATAATTTGTCTCTAAACACCGGAACTACTAATACCAGTCCCACGCCTTTATGAAGTCGCAATGTCCTCAAACAGCAACCTACAACAAAATTGCGCACCTCCGTTTTTTCAGTGGTGCCAGACTCAAGAGTGGATAAAAGTTAGCAACATTTGCAAGACATCATATGTCAGAAGAGTCTTCTCAAAACAGCAGTTGAAGTAAGTAAGTTGCTGTTTAAGCATACTGCGTCATAATAAAGATGGTTGACGTCACCCTCCTCCCTTCTCCATGCTTTGGACTGGCACTGCCAGATTCAGGTAGTAGCGGAGTTACAGTAAAATTTAACAATTCTGTTGTGCTCTTACAGCGGTTGAACAAATAATCTATATATATATATACAGGGTGGTCCAAAATAAACCGCACAGTGACAGTTTTCTTGATATAATGTATAACAATTCAATGTTTAATGCCATCTTTCTTACTTATTTATACATTTTCTCTGACGTCATTATTGACTTCATCATTGTTTATCATAGTTTATGGTAAAGAAGTTGTTGTTTATAAGAGATTGTGATCATGGGACGCTTAACGTCATGGTTTCGGTCGCCATATCAAAAATGGGAAAGTCACGCATTGTCGTCATTGAGCCAGGTGCGAAGGTGAACAGTCAATATTATTGTCAGCACGTTCTTGGTGATGGTCTTTTACCTGACATCCGTGCAATATGCCAACACCACACTTGGACCCTGCAGCAGGACGGCGCTCCATCACACACCGCCAAGAACACTATGGAGTATCTGCGACGTGAGAACATTTCTTTCATTGAGCCTGACATGCGGCCCCCAAACAGCCCGGACTTGAATCCAGTCGACTACGCTGTTTGGGGCGCCCTTCAACAGATGGTATACCGTCGTAGAAGTTTCACTACAGTGGATCAGCTGAAAGAAACAATCGTCACAGAGTGGACCAAGCTGTCACAGCGTTTCATTGACCGCGCAATTGATCAATGGCGTCGTCGGCTTCAATGCGTTGTCCAGCAGCAAGGAGGACACATTGAACATTTTATGTAACGAAATCCATCCATGTAATGTTACAGTAAAAATAATTGCTGTGTTTTTGTGAATTTTCACGGTTATATTTGAATTGGTCTGACTAAAGTACTATCAATTTATCATTGTGCGGTTTATTTTGGACCACCCTGTATATATAGGTTTTGACCAACGACCTCTTATATGGTTTTGACAAATGAGTTTTAAAGGTGGCTGAAGAAAACATAAAATTAATAGTGTTTAAGAACATCTCTGGCTTTCAGGACCAATGATCTCAAGCTCACCGCACATTAAATTTTTTAGTTCTTATTTCTTGTTGTGAATTTTGAAAAATTGAATTTTATTAGTTTTTGAACCCAGGATACTGTATCAATCAATCAATAAATGAAATTCGTATCTGTTCACTGCCAAACTGGTCTGAACCGGCTGTGCTGTGGCGCCGAGAAACTGCTGAGATTAACATAATTATGCATTACATTTGAAGCTGTTGCTTTGGAAGTGAAAGTTTTGCAGAATCGATACTTGTAGAAAATGTATAAGCGCTAAGTAAGTAAGATTATTGACAATTTCTACACTCTACATTATCAGTGTTAATATGCCGGAAAGAGTAAGATCAAGTCCACTATTTAGTCTGTTTGTGAAACGAGAGTGAATTATATAGAAGGTTTGATATTCGACATAATGGTGTCTTCATATATTCGAATATCGTTTGTAATTTTCAGTGTTTAATGATATTACCACATCCTTCATTCATTAAACGCTCGAACATGTCGAAACTTGACCGTGAAACATTTAAGATTAAAAATATAGAACTTCGATTGAATAATAATTATACTTGTAAATTGACGAATCACAGGATAAAGTTCAAGACACGAGCATAAACGGAAGTTTCCGAATCACTTTAACGTACTTGAATCCAAAATGCAACGATCGAATTTCCGTTTTTTATTATTTTTTTCTTAGATTTTCTCCCCCTGAGGGGAGTGGGCCGATCCCGGAGGTACTGCAATACCGGGCCAACCCGTGGAGAAGCCGGAGCAAGCCCCTGCATCTTCTCCCAAGTCCAAAAATCAGTTTAATATCGATGTCCCCGGATAGGGGACGTATCAGATATTAAGCTGATAAGAACAGATACTACACTTTGATCTTAGCCAAAAGGCCGAGAAGCGATACTGTTTGTTTCCCGAAAATGCCTTTTATAGAAAACTGGAGCTCAATAAAAAGGTGTTCAATAAAGCTAATCTTCATGCATCAATAACACCTACAATTCAGTTTCTACAGAAACCTTTTTTCAAGGTAAGGAAGCACTTGAAATAATGCAATTCAATGCCATGCAGTGTTTAATGCTTTCTGTACAGTTTGATTCAAATTATTTAATTTCTTCTTTTGGTGCCCTAACTGACGCCAGAGTTTATTTTTATATTTTGATTCGCCAGATGCCGCAACTACCTTCAAGGCTACCTGACATGTATGTGAATTTCATTAATGGCGTGAAAATGACATAGCTGCACTCTATGAATACCTCAAGCTCCTAAAAATCCGAACTCATCACAACTATAATATAAGGAACCTACTCAGGCATCATAATTAAAGATAACATAATCTGCAAATTATGCACAATTTAAAGAACTTTCTCGAAGTCATATCACCAAACATGGGTTAGGTTTATCTTTGATTCGCCAGATGTCGGCACTGATGTCAAATCACCACATCAAGGCTTCAGACAATCGTGATCGTAATCGTAAGTAAGTACGTTAGTGTGTTCTTTGTAATTGTAATTGTAATTGTAATCGAGGATTTATATAGCGCCACTCATAATCAGAGGCGCTCCCGACCCGTGTCAGTGTCTTCACTGACAAAGAGAAATGTTTTCAGGCGCTTCCGAGACTGGGCAGGAGACAGAGAGAGGAGGACAAGCCTAGAGCCCTGAGGGAGGCTGTTCCAACTGGAAGGGCCCACAACCGCAAAACTACGGGACTGGGCAGTAGCAGTGCGCATCCAAGGAACTAGCAAATGGCCACGGGCAGATGACTGGAGAGAGGCCCGACCAGGCAAACTGGAAACTGGGGTGCAGTAAGCCCTGAGATACAGACCAACTGCTTATACCGCACTTTGGTTTACATATAGTTTATACAATATAAAGCATTGTTGTCAATACTGTTTTCCTCATTAAATTGTCCGGAGTCTTGACCTCATGGAATAGTGCTGTAATCAAAATATCGATATTTCTATAACGCCCACAAAAGCGAAGTCGCAGGAACCAGCTTCGTCACAGGCGCTTAGTCAAATCAAAATCGATCGGCAGGGGGTGAGACCGGTTCGAGGTCAAGATCCAAAGGAGTCAGTCAGGCAGACAAAGGCCAGTCTGCCAAGTAATTTAATCGTGAACTCCAAATTTCTAAAGCGCTACTCGAAAACTAAGCACAGAGCACAAACTTATTCACGAGCACTATCTTAACATAACGTAACCCTTTAGAATTGATATACTTGTGAATTTTCTCGCCATCGCCAGTTTAAAGACGTTTTATGGCATCAAAAGCTGTTGATTTCGACACAAAACATTCCTGTATAGTTCCATCGTATACTAGCAGTATGAACCGTTTTCAGTACCAATGGTTAGTTGCTGTTTAACGACGAATTGTCATGTCAAAGATAGCAGGAAATTCTTCAAGGACATGCACACAAACGCCCTCCTCCTTTCTCCAGGTTTGGCACTCGCACCATACGCATAGGGGCCATCCATATATTACGTACACAAAAATCCGGGAAAATTGAACCCCTCCCACCTCCCTGTTCGCACGCGTACTTTTTCCAACCCCTCCACCTGCGTACGTACAGTTGACGCACTCCCCCCAACACCAGCTGCAGAATGTGTCAATTACACACGTCCAGGCAGCGACTGTCTGCACTTTAGGCCAGATTGAAGGATGAGTAATCCATGGACTCACTGTTGAGTTATGTGATAGTTTAATAATTGCGTTCAGAGGTAAGGTGGCATACAAGTGACCCCTCTCCCATAGTCCTACTTCCTCTGGTAGTACCAGATAGCTGGAAAGACTGAACTCTAGCTCACTTGAAGGCCAATCAATTTTCGTACAGTACATTATCAGTAGACCCCCCTACCCCTCCCCCCACCCCAACGCCCCCCCCCATTCGCAAGCGTACGCAAGTACATGCATTTCGGTTACCCCGCCTCCCCCTCCATGCGTACGTAATATATGGATGGCCCCATCAGTGGCGTAGCCAGGTTTCAACACCAGGGGGAGCGAGCACATGAAAAAGGCCCCAACTACCAAAATAAATAATTATCGGCACTCACGTTGCAAAAATGATTTTAAATCTAATTAACACAACTAAATTTGAAAGCCACATTTGTTAATATCTATTAGTTGTGCTATTTTATTCTTTCATTCATTCGATTGAGGCACGCCAAACGACTAGAAACTAGGCCATTATAAAGTGAGGAACAGTACTCAAGTCAAGATTTGTGACACAATCTAGTGACAAGAGGCCCTATTTCCACCATGAATCAGCTATTCGATTATCCACTCGTGGAATCTCTATCTTGTCTAAATGTATCAAACAGAAATACACCAACCTTTCTGTTGGGACCAAATTATTAATTTACTGATTAAGTTTCGAGTCAACATACCGTGTTTATCATCTATGGTGTTGCTTATAGTCAGTAGTATTATCACATTTTGAACCAGCTCGGTTGCTTCATTCTCAATCCGTTCAAATTCAAATTTGAATTTATTTCGCATATTTTAATATCGTTTTCATAAAGTTGAATCAAATGAGAAGGTGTTACCAAATCAATACTATTTCTATGTAAATATGCTGATGACGCACAAGCTTTTGTTCTTGGTCCACCAGCTGACCAACTTTCCATTGTTTCCTCCGTTGATGCACTTACTCAAGACTTGCACATTTGGATGTCATCAAGTCGACTTTGTTTAAATTCCACCAAGACTCAATTGATTTGGTTTGGCACTAAGCAACAACTAAATAAGCTTGACTATTCACTGCTGGCACTCAAGTTTCCTTCTTATACCTACTCCTCCAGTGTACGCGATCTGGGTGTCACTCTTGACTCCTCCCTCACCTTTACTGAACATATTTCGACTTTGACTCGCTCTTGCTTCTTCCAACTGAGACGACTGAGAGCTACCAGGCGATCCACTATACCTACTGTCTTTACCTCCATTGTACGTGCATTCATTTGCTCTCGGGTTGACTACTGTAACTCTCTCCTCCTCGGTCTCCCCATGCTACGGCTCTCCTCCCTCCAGTCAGTCTTAAATGCTGCTGCTAGGCTCATAGCACGTCTTCCTCGCTTTGCTCATATCTTCACATATATGATTGAAGTCTTACACTGGCTCCCTATTACTTCACGTATCCAGTATAAGATCGTCCTTCTGGTTTCCAAATCCCACCTACGGCTTGCCCCTAAATATCTCTCTGACCTTATGCGGCAACCTCTCTCTGCAACTTCTGCTCGTCCTTTGCGCTCTACTGGCCGTCTTGAGCTCTTTGTCCCTCGTACTAGGACCACTCTGGCCCAACGTCGAGCTTTTGCTGAAACAGGTCCCTCTGCCTGGAATGGTCTTCCATCTCGACTTCGAACTAAACTCATGATGGGAATCTCCCCTGCATCTACTCGCTTGCTCAAGACGTTTCTGTTTCCACGGGGCTCATGCACTGAGGGCGCCTATGAATAGTTTATACTGCGAGAGGCGCCTTATAAATTACTAGATACGATACGATACGATGTGCATAAACTGAAAGCCTTCTCTAGCACTCAGAATATTAGAAGAACTAAGAATTCGAAGGTATACCAAGGATTACAAGCATACACTTTGCCTCAGTCAGCTGTTTCGTAGTTTAGATTTTAATCTCACCATCCACGACTATATATGCAGGGCAACTATTAGTTCTGGCAAATTCTGCAAGAGTACATGTACTGCTGATTTTCTGAATGCCCATCTGGTATCGCAAAAGTCTTTCTAGAGTTCCAGAAAACAAATTATGTCGTTCGAACGATTGGAATTTAAAAAATTTAAACGATTGGAAAAAATACATTTTTAACGATTGGAATAAACAAATTGTGAAAAAGGCCCCACATCTTGGAAAATGGTCTCAGGGGGAGCGGCCGCTCCCCCTGCTCCCCCCCTATCTACGCCTCTGGGCCCCATATAAGGCAGTGGCGGAGTTTCTTACCGTTGTCAAAATATTCTGCCACAATGCCAAAGATTTACTGACCCCATGTGTTTTGCGACATCTTACGGCTACATTGGGGTGATCGATAGTATAGTGGTTAGCGTGCTAGACTGTCAATCGAGAGACCGGTGGCGAGGGGTAAATATGGAACCAGAAAACAAGTCTCAGCTGCGTTTATTATCTCTTTTGGGCTGTAGTCTTTCAGAATCCATCGCATAACTTTCGTTACCCATCGTTCACCTACAAAATCGTCAGCATTCTGCATTTCGCCATGCTACCTTTGAAATGGATTGCGTTCGTGCATTCCATCTTTTAGCCACCCATTGGTTGCCTTTAAATCAGCCATACCAAGACCACGGAATGTTTATGATACGGTTTGCACATTATATTTATTTAAAGATTTTCTTATCTATTGAAAATATAAGTTGTTAAGCACCTTATATTATGTCCGTCTCATGATTTACGTTCATTCGTCCGTCTGTCCTTCCTTCTGTCCTTCGTCCTTACGTCCATCCGTCAATTTATCAATTTATAGACCTATTACTTTTTACCCAAATCCGCACATTCATGCAAAATCCTTACTTTAAGAAGCTCTTGACATTTTATAGTCGTACTATTAATGTGTTGCTGATAAACGCGCTACATAATTGGATCAAGTCATGATAGATACCTTTAACCCTTTCCACTCGAATAAAGTTTTATGTAGCAGAAGCCCAGTCGGAATATTTTTTACGGTAAAACCGGAAAATAACAACTAAGCCATAAGAGTATAATTTACACATTACCAATGTAACACAGTGATATTAATTGCAAAGTTTAAGACATTACATATGAAAACTATGTCAGACAGTACCTTATTTTACTTATATGTGGTCATTGCAAGGGTGTTCTTGAAACAGTCTCCTGGGTGCAAGCCTGGCCGATGCGAGCAAGTTTCGCTGTAGGCCTATAAACGGTTTTATGCCTGCCACCTTGTGTTTTGCGATCACTACAAACCCTATAGTCTTTTGTTTTCTTGTCAGAAAATATAGCAATGAAATATTGTCACTCTGCATCCAACGTTAATGGACAAATCAGTTCCACAATAAGTTCCTTGCGATATTATGTGTGCGTGTATATGTGTGTGTTGATCTGCGGATG